>PVJA010002320.1:0-36938 GCA_004027025.1 Myocastor coypus
CCCCCCCCCCCCCCAGAGTAGGCCCATCCTCTTCAAACACAATTATCCTGTTCTTTGGGCCACTTCCTTAGGCAGTTCTGGAAGTTTTCTTCTGTGAGTGTCTTCACTCAGTTCTGTTTTGGCTACCTTGCCATCCTGACCTGATTCTAAACATTGACCTTTCATGGTCATTTTGACCTTTCAGAGGAGGCTGACAAGGCAGTGGTGCCAGGTCCAGTGAATGAGGTGTGTGAAGATACACCACGATGTTTTGACAGAAAATTGCTGTAGGTGTTCAAAGGTAGGCGGAGTATTTTGAGGGGGATTAGTGGTAATGCACCCATTACTGTATTAAAGTTTTAAAACTATTTAAATATTCACCACACTCTTTGATCACACCTCATATTCTTCATATTTATTTCTCTCTGTTGATTAAATCAGTCTTGCCAGTGGCTACACTGACTTTTAAATTGGCAATTTACCTTGAACTTCATAAGCTTTAATTCCATTGAGGATAGCTGCCAAGGACAAGATAGATCAAGATTCTTACAAGAAGAATGGTTTATAGAGGGAGTTAAATATGCACAAGCGATTGTCAAATCAGGGACAAGTAATTAACATTGGTTAAATAAGTTCTGTCATTTGCCTTTAAATGTGATCTTGCTCAGCTCTTGTCACAAAGATGTGATTTTTTTTTTTTTTTTTTTTCTAATTTGTGTTCAGATAAATGGAGAAACAGAGCCTCAGGGAGCCAGTAACATTCCCACGACCTACCAGCTAGTAAGGGCAGAGCCAAGATGTCACGTCACATTCCAGTTCTTGTCCCTCAAACCTTCTTCCTCTGTGGCCAGGGGAGGGTATTTCAGGCACATTTGGGATCTCTGAGCCAGGTGTCACCACTATGTGCATGTGACTGCCTTCTTGTGGGGCCTCCAAGGGGTAGGGGGTGCTCTGATGGCTTTGGCAATAGCTGGGTCTTTGGCTTAGGTTTATAGTTCTTGAATTCTATATTAGGACAGGAGAGGAAGAAAGTACTTACGTGCAGTGGTCTTGCCACTTCTCAGCCCTGTCTGCTTGATTCCCATCACTGCATCTCTAGAATTAGAAAACTGAACAGGTAGGGTAGGCCTGAAAAATTCAAATGCGGCTTTTTTTTTTTTAAATTCAGGGGAGTGGATTAAGCAAGAATATATAGAAAGGAATTAGTATAACTACTTAGTAAGCAGCTTCTTCCTTGATAAATCAGAAAACAAAGTCCCCAAACGGAATACTATGTTGTTGCTTTTCAAGAGAGGGTTTTATTAGGAAGTTCAGATTGGCCTCGAAGGCACTATGTAGCCCAGGCTGGCCTCAAACTCTTAGCATTCTCCTGCCTCAGCCTTCCAAGTGGGCAGTAAGTTTTTTATGAAAATGAACTTTGACACTCTGAATTAAAAATAAATATATTTTAGTAGGATAGGGAAACAATGGATAGAATATATGAGAAGATAAAAGTTTCATTTTTCAAAATTGACATTTCAGTATGAATCCCAACTATCATTGGTAAGGAACTTTCCTTATTCAGTCTGAAGAATTTCTTTGATGGCCTTGGGCACCAATTTTACTCCCCCCTTTTTTTGTGCCTCTTCACATTTAAATAATTGGATGCCATCAGCATCCAGACATGTGTGATATTATCATTAACCAAGAGGGGATGACTGTTGGACTTGCCGGAGAGGGATTTGCGTTTATCAAGAATGCCTCGGACGGCCCAGCCTTGATAAACGAGTGTGTATTTCCTGCTGAAGATGGAGGTCAAGTGTTCAGAGCTGCTGAACAATTACCTCCTTTGCTACAGTCATGAAGCAGAGCAGCCGATTTTTAATTAGATTTAAATATGAGAATCACTAATGGTTTAATGACAAACATAATTTAATAATCAGGCCCTTCATTTATTTGTGAATGCCTGACTGTCCCTGGAATCCTCAGTGTGGGGACATGGAGACTGGAAGCCAGGGCCTCAGAAGTTTTCCATGTGGTCTTGTAGACAAGGCACCTAGTTAATCCATTTTTGTTATGTGTCTCCTTACAGGCCAGACAGGGAGTGAGTGCCTCTCCAGGTGTGAAAAGCCACACCAGGGCAGCACCACTGGGCTGTTCCATGGCCTGTTCCCTCAGCTTCGTTTGTGAAAGTGTTGCTTTGGCTTCTGCGTGTTTTCAGAAGGTGCCGGCTGATTACCCAGTCAAGGGGCTACGTGGGTTCTGCTGGTGGAGTGGTCAGAAGGGGCCTTGGAAAGGTATGCGATGAAACCATGATGGTGGAATGACACGCGTGGGCTTAATACTTCCAGGCAGGGCTGCTGCTTGGTACATCTCATTTCTCCAGGGAAGGCAGGAGCCTCCTCTCCAACTAGAAGATGAGCAAGCTGGGTTTTCTGAAAGCAATAGCTGTGGCTATGGAGGAAATCAGTTGCACATGTGCTTACGTTCAAAAGGATTCTGGTGTTTCACGCTGGTCTTTCTACTGGACCATCAGCATCTGCAAATCCCAGAGCAAAAAGGACCGAATACACAGACTCTGTATTCTTCATGGTGTAAGTCTCTTCACAGGGCTGATGGATCTCCCACATCCAGAATTTACAGCTATCAGAAAGCATAAGGACCAGCACGATAGCTCAGCAGATTAAAGCACCTGCTTAGGCAGACACCAGAGCAGTAGGGGTTTGATCCCCAGTATGCAGTGCTGGCCCTGCCCCTGGGGTGTGCTGAGATGGTGATTGAGGCTGGGCGTGTGGCATGTGCCTGTAATCCCAGCACTTGGGAGGCTGAAAATAGAAGAATCACTGTGAGTCCAATCTGTGCAGTGAGACCCTATAGATCCTGTACTGAATACATTAAAAAGAAAGAAAGAAAGAAAGAAAGAAAGAAAGAAAGAAAGAAAGAAAGAATGATGGTGTCTTCTCAAATTAGAAAAAAGAAAGTCCTTTAGGCATTGCTACAAATTTTAACAAACACTGTTTAGGAAGATGTATTACAGAGAGGGTATTTGCATTTGAGATAGCAGGTACTTTTGGTAAGGATCATTTTTTTCTCCTAACAATGCTATGAAAGTGTTACTACTGTCTTCACTTTTGCAGGATGCAGAGAAGTGCAGTAAAGTGCTGAAAGTCATACAGCCAAAAAGTAGCAGAGCTGGTTCCCAAGCCTTTGCTCTTGAGCAAGGGCTAGAATTCACATGTGTGAACCATATGGCTCTTATTTTCATTGCATAATTGCTTTGGTCACATGGATGAAGGTAACTTGAACAAGGGCAACATAAGTGGCCAGAGACCCTGGATCATGTCAGTCCAAAGTACTGGCTCCTAGCTAGATGAACATGGGGTGATAGCCAGGTGCAGTGCACATAGCCGCTACAGCCTGAGTAACATCTTGGAACCTCAATTTCCTTATCTGCAAAATGGGGACATAAGGCTGTTTTTTTTTTTTTTTTTTTAAATTCCTATTATTTCATTACTATGCCTCAAACCCTTTTGGCAAACGTCAGCAGATCAACTTCTTTTGTGATAGGACAATTCTGGCCTACTAAATATGGCTCTTCTCAAGTGGGCCAGCGATACCGCTTGGAAATTTTTCCTATTATGTACAATTTCACTTCTAGTTTATTTTCCACTTTAATCTAATGCATGACTGAATGTGTTTCTAGAATATCACATTATATACGATGTCTACTTTTCTCAGAAATGCTTCGTCTTTGTCATAGGGTGTTCTTAAATCCAGCTAAACATCTAACTACCAGAGAACCCGAAAAACAGGCTCATTTATCTTTACAGATTAACAAAGAGAAGGAATTAAGTCCGACTTCTGATTCTTATCCACAGTTTAGGGTGGACAGCACAGCACAGTGACTTAAAATCATACTCACAGTCCCCTCTCTGCCAAACTGATGGGCGACAGCGCGGCCCTGGGTTCACTCCCGAGCCTCCACACAACGGCTCCTGAAGAGGCTGGGTTTTTCTAACCCATTTCATCATCCACTCTAGGGGAACTTCACTTTCCTCCCTTTGAATTGTCAGATTCTTCAGTGAGGCAAATTGGGTACAGCTTTTTGGTTACACTTTCCATCCTCTCTCAGCTTAAAAAGTGCTGCCACATGACCAGCATGATGTATCTCGGGGAGAACGATCTAAGGCTTACGCCTGAATTACAGAGGTGCCCCAGGGTGGAAACAGAAGCACAGCAGAATTCCAGATGCAATGAAATGGGTTGAGCCGGCCCTTACCTGTGCTCTACATAGAGGAGCTGCTCATCTGATTAGTCTTCAAATGCTGGCACCAGCCCCTCACTTTCTATCGGGGGGTTGCTACTCTCATCTTTCTAGGTTAGGCAGCCTCATTTCTTAGTTCCCAGAATTGTACCCATTTAAAAAAATATCCCCGAGGCTGAGTCATTCTCACCAAGCAATCAGGCAGGGTCATGACCCGGGTCAGCTGAGTCCGCTGGTTGGCTAGTTAGCTGGGTTAGTGCTTCTCGACACCCACCGGTCCTCACCAGGAGTGCTTTGCATTCCGTGCCCCCTAGTTCTTCCTACTTCTTCTAGAAAAACCAGCTCCCACACCTTTTAACTAAATATCCACAGTGTGTTGGTATAAGGTATGCCTAAAGCATACAATAAACATTTAAATTTTAAAAATGTATTATACTAAAATACATATTGCTATTTTAAACAATGTTTTATTTATTTGGTGTAGGGTTTTACTACAGAGCTTGTACTCATAGTAATCCTCCTTTCTCTGCCTCCCCAGTGCTGGGATTACAGGTGTGTGCCACCATACCTGGTTTCCAGGCTGGCATGGTGTGCCCAGGGTTCCAGGGCCAGCATAGTGTGTGGTACTAAGGTTCGAACCCAGGTCCTTACACTTGCCAGGAAGACATTGAGGCCACTGAGCTATCTCCTCAGCCCCATGTATTTCTATTAATCCCCCTCAAAATATTCCTCCTTGATTTGAACACAGTTACCCCATCCTTTTTGCCACTTTCTGAAGCAGTTCTGGAAGTCCTCTTTTGCGATTGTCTGTAATTACACCATCCCTCCTGCCCCCTATGTCCTCAGTCAGTTCAAGTGTTTACCTTTCATGGTCATCTTGACTCTGGGGAAGAACAGGAAGTTCCTTTCCACTGGATGGTGCTCAGCAGCAGGACTCAACCTTAGTTTTGAGAGGTTCAATCTCTCTCTCTCTCTCTCTCTCTCTCTGTCTCTTTCTCTCTTTTGGTAACAGAGTTGAACTCAGGACTTTGTGCTTACTTACCATGTAGGCACTTATATCACTGATCTATCTGGCCACCCACTTTATTATTATTATTATTTTAATGTATGTAGTATGGAGACGGAAAGACCTCACTATACAGATTGGACTTGTAGTGATTCCTGTTTTCAACCTCCCAAGCCCTGGGATTACAAGTACGTATCACCACGTCCAGTCTCAGTAGCCTGGCATGGCATGCCAGGCATCGAACCCTGGTCCCTGTATCTGCCTAAGCAGGGGCTTTAGCCCACTGAGCTATATGGTCAGCCCTCCCCACTTTATTTCTAAGTAAATCTTGCCAAAGAGGACTTTGAGAAATGCTTTCAAGAGTAGCAAGAACAATGGGACGAACATGTCTGAACTAAAGGTGTGTGTGTATGTTTAAAAACGTGTCTTTTACTGTAATAAAATTTAATTATTTGGAACACTCACTGTACGTTTGGATTACCTTCTTCTTCTTTTTTTTTTTTTTTTTTCCCAATACAAACACTTTATTTTAACAGTCGCAGTTCATCCCGTGGCACAGGCGGTAGGTGGGCGTCCAGGACCCAGCAACTGGGTTCAGCGCAACCTCCGGGCTTCCTGCTCTGACTCCAGCAGGGTGAGCACGTCGCCTTCTTGCACGGGCCCCTTCACGTTGCGGATGATGGAGCGGCTCGCGTCGTCCATGAATTCCACGCACACCTGCGTGCACTGTCCCTGCGAGCCGGTCCTGCCCAGCACTTTGGTGACCCTAGCCAGCTTGATGGGCTGCACACGACTCGTGTCCATGATGGCGACCTACAGCGACCGGGCGGGAGGGATTACCTTCTTCTTACAGATTTTATTGGAGTATTTCTCTTCATAAGGTGTGCATTCTTGATCTTCAACTCTCAGCATTGTCAGGGAGACGGGTCCCAGAAGGATGGCTGAAGGATGGTGTGATGGGGGAGAAAGCAGATCAGCACCAGTGGAAGTTAGAGGACTGGACTTTAGGCCATTACCTAGGAAGCACATTAAGCACCAATATTTTCTGTGCCTTGGTTGTTTTACCCATTGCATGGTTACGGTAGAGAGCTTGGACTTTCCTATCTCATAGGTTAGTGGATCGTTAATGCTACTTATGCTGCAGAAGAGGACTTTAGAATACAAAAACAATGAAGTCCTCATGGTTTGTCATTTTAATGATGAAAGTTAGGGTCTAACTCACAGGGAAATGTTTTGATGGTGCTATCAAACCATCCTGGAATGTATGCTGCATCACGGGTGCAGGGATGGAAGAGGAGCTGGTATGAATTCAGTAGCTTTAGTGTTAATGCACGCTTGTGTCATACAGGATTTGTACAACTGATTTCTGAAGGTTTTGTTACTATCAAAGTGCAAGTGAGGAAACTGAGGTGTAGAGAGAAGACTTGTTCAATGCCATGCCCCTTAGAAGGGGCAAGAGCCTACCAGTTTCCTGCTTCTTTGTATACCCCAGGACCCACACATAACGTCTAAGGGAAAGAACATTCTGACAGATTCTTGTGATTCAAGGGTGGGGAGGACTAGCTTCTCTACTTTTATGGTTGTCAGCTCCCAACGTTCTTCAGGTGTTATAAGCGGCTGGACTCCTCTAAATTCTAGTAATCCCATGTAGTTGTACCTGAGACCATGCAAAAGAATCATCTTCACTGGGCCAGGCTTAACCACAGCTGTGTATGTGTGTGGGGCAAGTGTGGAAGACCAGCTAGGGCTGTTGAAAGAGGTTGGAATCTCTTGTACTCCAACTGTAGGATAGTAGTGGTTTTAAAACTGAAACTCCTAGGTCTGGTGAGCCTCCTAAGTACCCATCATGTGGGATGGTTTGTCATTCTGAATCTCTGGAATTGGGAGGACATTCCTTTGAATCTGTATACAATATAAAGAAAATAACTTTCTGCCTGTTAAGGTGACCTCATCAAATTAGAGACTGTTCATGAAGTGGTTGGCTTCAGAATGAAAATGTTTTGTGTAGTACTCAAAATTCCATAAGGCTGTTGAGGCAGGAGGACTCTCAGAAGAGCCCAAATCTGGATTTAGAGAGATATTTTGTGATTAGCATGAAGCAATGTCTCCATGAATAAAAGCAATGGACAATAGTTTGGGTCCAGGTCAAACTTCAGGGTGGGTTTGTAATCAAGTGATTTCTACCTAAGTAATTTTTTTCGAGTAAGATCCAGTTGAATGACCACAGAGAATTATTAATGGAATGTGGAGCTGCCATTAATGTTTTTTATTCAGCTAATCTGGAAAAATCAGGTAATTAAAATTACAAGGTGCTATCCTATAATTTAAAGCAATGTGCATACATACACAATGATTTGCTATACCTTTGTTTTATTAGAGGGCAAAGTAAAGTTCTTAAAGTTTAAACAACCAAAATAGGCACAGAGAAAAGAAAAGAAGAGAGAACTGGCACTTGCTAAATACCATGCCAGGCATTTCATGTCTGTTGTTGAATTCAATTCTTTTAGCAACCTTCTATATATGCTGTTGTCTCACTTCACTATATTTAGGCTCTCTCACGGTTTAATTCCATGCCTAAGTCACCATAATGCTTGTGAGCTGCAACAAAGACAGTGGACTTCCTTAAGAGAATTACCTGATAATTATCGTGACTAGGGAAGGCCACACTGGGGTGATTCTTGAGTGTAGTTTCATCTACTAGGAGGCAGTAGGGGCCAGGCTCTGGAGACCAGTGATGAACACATCCAGTAGCCCCTCAGACTATGGGGAGGTTGATAGGCCTGAATGCTTGGGTCAGAGTTTAATGCACTCTCAGGCAGGGCTTTAAGGAAGAATGAGAGCAGCAGATCTGGGTTGATATGAGGATCTAGGGCCTGGCTGAAGAAGTGGGTCCTTGAGGGGCACCACCTGGAGGGGTACATTTTCCTTCTTAGCTCCTGCTTATCTTCTACTCTGATTTAAGCAGCTTTCTGTAATAACAAGTATTGAGAGTTTCTGAATCACAAAGAAAAGCCCAAGACTGGATAGTTTCACAGCTGAAGTTTACCAAACTTTCAATAAAAAAGTAATAACAGTTCTTCTCAAGCTTTTCCTTGCAGAATGGAAAGGGCAAGAACTATTATAAGCTCATTGTGTGAGGCTAGCATTACACTGTTAGCAAAATCTGACAAGGATAAAACATAAAAGGAAACAATACACAAATATTCCTGATAAGCTTAGATGCACAAAAGCATTCATTGGAGAGGTAGCATCTTTATGAAAGAGTGCTGGGAAAGCTGGATATCCATATGCATTAAAGTGAAACTGAACTTCTGTCTCCCACTCCGTAAGAAGAATAAATGAAGATCCAGCGAGATAGTGCAGCAGACTAAGTGCCTTCTTAGCAAGCACAGATAACCGGAGTTTGATCCCCTGCACCATGTACACACTGGCTTCACCCCTGGGCATGCTGAAATGAGCCTAGACCAGGCCTGGCGGCACACAGCTATAATCTCAGTGCTGGGGAGGCTGAAAACTGGCAGATCATTGTAAGTCTGAACTCTGTAGTGAGACTTGGTGCCAAATACATAAAGGAAAAATGAAAATCAGGTGAAAATATGTCACAGTTTCAAATGTAGCTGAAACTATAGCTACTTAAAGAAAACAAGGTGAAATGCTTTAAGATATTAGGATAGGCAATAATATTCTGTATAAAATTTCTAAAGCACAGAAAAAAAACCCCAAATAGTGACAAATGAGATTGCATTGAACTAAAAGCATAGCCAAAGAAACAACCTACAGCAGGAAAGGGTGATGATTAGTATCCACAGCCTATAAAGAACTAAAAAAAAATGGAACAACAGCAAGTAATCCAATTTAAAATTAGCCAAACAATTTGAATTGGCACTTCTCAAAAGAATAAGTACAAATAGCCAATAAATATATGACAAATTGCTCATTATTATTAGCCACCAGGGAAATTCAAATCAAATCTACAAAGACGTATCATCTTATCTCAGTTAGAATGGGTACAGTCCAACACACGCACGCACACACACACACGCACGCACACACACACACACACACACACACACACATCCACATCAAATCACAAATGTTGGCAAAGTGGAAGGAAAGGAATTTTATATACTGTTAATTAGGATAGTCACAATGGAGAACAATATGGAGATTCCTCAAAAAAACTAGAAATACAGCAACCATATGATTCAGCTATCCCACTTCTGGGTACAGAGCCAAAAACCAATGCAGTCAGCCTACCAGTGAGATACCTGCACACCCATGTTTACTGCCACAGCACTCATAATAGCCAAGACATAGATTAAGCGTACTTGCCTATCAACAGGTAAAATGGGAAATGTATTTTTCTATATATGGTGTAGATATATATGCAATGCTGTGTTATTATTCAACCATAAAGAATAAAAATTCTCTCATTTGCATGGACGGAAACGGAGGGCATTGTGTTAAGAAGTGAAATAAGCCAGACATAAAAAGATAAGTTCTACATACTCTCTCACATGGAAAATTTTAAAAGTTGACCGGAAAGTACATTGGTTATTAGTACGAATTGTGACATATGCCAGAGGGTTGAAGAAGGGTTTTTGGGTATGGTTAATGGATACTGTATGGACATACAGAAATAACTCAAGGAATCCCATTCATGTGTGTAAATAACAAACCCCAACAACCGTCAATACCCTGGTCTACCCCAAGAGCTTCTGATCCCGTGGATCTGAGGCAGAACTAATAAGTGAAGATTCAACAAGCCCATTTAACCGCTGCCTAACTTGAGAACCACTGATGTATAAATTCAAATGTAAAACTCAGGAAATGAGGCATTCTTTTGGTTCTTTTCCTAGTGAGTGCCTTACCTTCAAAGTGCCTTTTGTAATGATGCAGACAGACAGATTGCCTGGTGGGTGGTCCTAACACAGTACAGCCCCCTTAGCTCCGTGCTTCAGTTTTCCCAGGTGTAAAATGAGGCGGCATCTGGAAGTGTTATCCTGAGATCTTGTGAGGATAGCTTACATGAATCCATACAGCCACATAGGCCTTGGGGAGGCAGGCCAGGCACTCCTTTCTTTTACTGGTAAAAGAACTGCTGCTTTCCTATGGCAGCTACAGGAGGGACTGCTGAATCTTCTTGAGCATCTCAGGAAAAAGAGCCGCTAGTTCTTCAGTCATGAGGCCCATAAAAATTTGTTTAATTATTCACGTGAGACCCCCGTTGGTCCACAGACATCACTCTTTCCCACTCAAAGAGGAAAACAGTCATCTAGAGTTTTCTTCCATTTCTTTCCCCCTCAAACACAGGCACATTACACAACCCCAGGAGCCTGTGTTCACTGCCATAGGGACCAGCTATGAACTGACACCTCTGACCTGAATTCTCATTCAGCAGCTGTTACAGGAAGGCTTAACAGAGTTCTCCCGTGCAAATAGACTTTGTTTCAAAGATTCACTTGAAACTTGGAAAGCTAAGATGTGCTTAAAATGTGGCTGGTTTACTTCTGCTCCCCATTCACAAAAATATTATTGTTAGAGTTATCCTGAAGTGCTGAATAAAGAAAGGGATAGAACTTGGGATGGTTTAGCACTATATTTATTAAAAATACATCTAGCACTGAAAACATCACCGTGCTACAGCAGGATCTGGTCTTTGGGATACCTGCCTCTCTGTTGGTGAAAGAACAGTCTCACTCGCCAACAGATGAGGAGACAAGCGACAGAAATGACACAGCTTGGCTTTCTGAGGCTTTGCTGGGCTGTGGTGGGTTTGGCTGTCAAGGCTTAGGGATTGTTGGCTTTTCAGTTCGGGAATGGAAGATTTCAGGCAAAATGAGATGACTGCCAAGAGGTGGATTGTGAAGGCAAGCTGGGTTGAGTGGTGGGCCACTCCAAAGCTAAGTGATTATGGCGTTTTTGGAAAAAGGGTCTTTGAAGTATGTAATTATGTTGTGGACCTCAGGATGATATCACCCCGGATAAGGGCGGGCCTGAAAGGCAATGACAAGCTGTGTAAGAGAAGGGAAGAGAAGACTTGGGAAGATGGTGTGAAAATGATGGTGCAGGGCCTCACTATGTAGCTTGGACTGGTGGTGATTCTCTTGTTTTCAGCCTCTCCAGTGCTGGGATTATGGTGTGTGCCACCATGCCCAGACTCAATAGCTGGCTCAGTGCACCCCAGGGGAAGGGCTGGAGCAGCATTCAAGACTGGGGATCGAACTCTGGTCCCTGTGCTTGACAAAGCAGGCGCTTAGTCTGCTGGGCTATCTTGCCAGCCCTCAAAATGTATAGTGTTTAGATTAGGATAAAGAGAATACAGTGGAAAACTTATGATCAGAATGTAAACCATATGGAACAGGAAAAACACTCATAAATGAGAGGGCACACTACGCAATCCAGAAGAGGCAAGGTTGACTTGGATAATACAGAATGCCGTGCCCTCCACAGCCTTCCTGGCCTCCACAGCACCCTGGGGACCCCTGCCCTCCTGACGGACTCTGAGCCCCAGAGACACCCAAGGTGCTCGACACCCGGCATTTGAGAAGATGGGGGTGGTGGTGGTGGAGGCGATGGTGGCAGCATCCAGGTTGTGCGGAGCCATTCGCGGCCTCGTCCCCCTGTGGAGCCGGTGGCTCCCTGCACAAACTGAGGAGCAGAGTCCACATGGGTGGCTCTGATGGGCTCTGGCAGCCTCAGGATTCTCATGGGGTCAGGGCTGCTTCCTCTCCCTCTGCTCCTCCCACCTTCCCCAGAGCCCATTACCTGCCCATCCCTGCCCCCTAGCTTCCCGCTGTGTTCAGATGGTGGGAGCTCGAAGCAAAGAAGCCTGGCGGGGAGAAGCGAGAAGCCCCGGGGCTTCCTCTCCCGTCCAACCTTGTGCTGGCACCGTCCACCAGCGTAGCTGTGCCAGCTGTGGTGACGCCCTTCCCTCCCTGCCTCCTCTTGGGCGCGGGATGGGTGCTTCCGGTGGTTGCTGGTGGTGCCTCAGCCTCTGCTACAGGTTTCTTGGCTCCACCCACACCTCTTACGTCCCTTAGCTGAACCACCTGCTTGGCTCTGCCTCTTACCACCATCTCCACCAAAACCTTGAACATACCATGTTCAAGTCTATTTGACAGAAGTTGATTTAATGAACCCCATGTATCTGCATCAGCACTTTGTTTATTGCCATGAAATATTGCCACTGGGAACCCTTCGGTCGTCTCTCCAACAAGGCTAAGCAGGAAGAAATAGAGACTTTGTACCAATTCCTGTGGTGAATTTATTTAATATGTATCCTATGCTAGCTAAAAAAGAAATGGGGCCTTTCCTTCCAGGCCCCTCTGCCAACGCCCTCTCCCTCCCTTCCTTTCTCCCCTCTGTGGGCCCCCACCCCACAGCCCCCCTCGCTATCTGTTCTGCTTCTCATTCTTTTATGGCATTTCCCTTCCACTAAATTTTCACCTTGGAAAGCAGTTTTCCCGCGAATAACCCTCGTCAGCACACTGTTCTTTCCTCGCATAAGCACCTCCTCTGCTTAAGACAACTCATGCTGTCCTGTGTGCCTACAGATCTCCCCTCTTTTTGCCTTTACTCACACATATTTTCTCTCCACAGAATATCCTTTCAGCTCATCAAATTAAAAAAAAAAAAAACAAAACTTGCCTCGTTTTGGCTCATATTAGGTACTACTTCCTCCATGAAGTCTGCCCCTAGTCTACCAGCCAGGAGGTAGCCCTTCTCAGTCTGTGCTTCCTGCCTGTGGCGCCCTTGTCAGAGCTGTGAACCATGTTTGCTGATCCACTGTCTCCTCCCCTCGACTAGATAGACGATGAGCAGGGAGCTACAGCCACAGAGGAAAGTGTTGAAATTAGGAGATGGGGCTCTGACATCTACCATGTTACTACCTTTGGAGGATGATTTAATTCCTCTAGGATGTAGTGTCCTTGTTTACCAAATGAAGCCGTTGAAACAGGTGGCATTGAAGGTGCCACCAGCACTAAGGCTCCATGAAAGGTTTTTTTTTTTTTTTTTTTTTTTTTTTTTTTGAGACACAGTCTTGCTATGCAGTTCAAGCTGGCCTTGAACCCACTTGTGTAGCCAAGGCTGGTCTTGAACTCACACCAATCCTCTTGCCACAGTCTTCCAAGTGCTGGGGTTACAGGCCACCACGCCTGACTCTGAAGTTTCGTTGTATCAGACCCAGAGTCTAGCCAGTGAGATTCACTTGTTTCTTTCCTTTGCTCCACATCTGCTTCTCCCTGGAAGGGGAGGAGAATTCATGAACCGGGCGTGCTCTCAGTGGCCATGAGCCACCATGAACTGTTGTCCCCTTGCCATGTGCCATGGTGTCTTAGAGCCACAGTGGTGGAGAGGGCATGAGGAGCATCAGCTTGGGGTCAGTGGAGTTAAAGTTTGAATCCAGACCTCTGGTTTTTAAGTTATGAGAATATGGGCAAATATGTCAGCTCTGTATAATTCAATTTTTATTTATAAAATAGAGATCATAACATCCATCCCAGATGGTTGCTCAAAGGTTAAGGAAAATAATTTATTGAAGTTCTGATGAGAAACAACAGAATTCTGAACAGTACAAACCCACTTTCTATCAACAAAAAACTCTGGGAATTATTTAACCTGGAGAGAGAAACTTGTGGGTAGTTCTCCCCTAGAGAGGCATCTTGAATCATATGGGGAGTTAAAAAAATGCTGTCAGGAGCCAGGTGTGGTGGCTCACGCCTGTAATCCCAGCACTCAGGAGGCTGAGGCAGGAGGATTGGTGTGAATTCGAGGCCAGCCTGGGCTACAAAAATGAGCTCAAGGCCAGCCTGAATTGCACAGTGAGACCCTGTCTCAAAAAGACCAAACAAACAAACAAACAAACAAACAAAAAAATGCTATCAGCCGAGCCCCTTATTATAGTTTGTATCCAGATGTGACCCCAAAATCTCATGCGATCATAGAGGTTTCTTTGGAGGTGGCTGAATCTAGAGTGTGTGATTGATTGCTGGTGCAGCACTGGGATTAAGGGTGCTGGATTGAGGATCGGTGATTGTAGAATTAGCCTACTGACTTGACTGGCACCACTGGAATCCCAGTACGCTGGGTGCAGCATAAGGAGCAGGAAGAGGCTGTTTCTTCCTCCCTTGTTGCTTTTCTGTCTTCTGCCACCATGAACTGTTGTCCCTTTGCCATGTGCCTTGCTGTCTTAGAGCCAGCTAATTATGGACTAAGACATCTACAGACTACGAGTTAGCAAAGACATCTACAGACTACGAGTTAGCAAATCTTTTCCCCCATTAACTTTGGTCATCAGGTATTTTGTCTCAGCAACGAGAGAAAAGTAGGACACCCTTGAATCTGAATGCTGGAAGTTGGATCCTGGCATTGGTCTGTTAGAGTGACTCTTCAGGCTATTCTAACTTATAGCCAAGTTTACCAATCACTAATAAAAAATTAATTAAACCCACAAGGAAAATTGCCATGTAGAATAACTAATACCTATGGCATGCTTCACACAAGTTTGTGGTACTTAGCAACTCAAAGTCAATGCATACTTTAGATTAGGTCTGATGGGCTGGGGAGATAGCTCATTAGAATAAGTGCTTGCCTGGTAAACTCAAGGTCCTGAGTTCAATCCCCAGTTTCACACACACACACACACACACACACACACACAATAGATTAGGTCTGTCTACTGGACTCTTTCTGGCTAGCACCAGGTATCAAGCATCCTGCCTGAGCTAGGCTAATACTTACCATCTTTTCTGTCACTTAAAGATATTCTGTAGGCATTCAAATCCCCCCAATTGACACATGGATTAAAAATTTGAAATCTCTACTCAACTACTTTTTTTAGTTTTGTGGTTCACGTTGTAAGTTGATAGTCACCATAGAAATGGGTACTTTTACTTGAAGTATTTTTACTTTTCCCCTTGAAATTTTGTCTTTCCTCTTTCTATTCGGGTTGCAGAGGGGTCATAAACAATTGAGATTCCTATCCGTGGGATATATGGACAAGGTCTAGATTTATGCTCTTCTTGAGGGTGGTTCAGCCATTAGAACCTGTTAAGGTTTGGAAATGCATCTGACTCCAATCTCCCATCTGGCTGTTAGGACAGCGAGGGTGTTGGGTAGAGACTGCTTGGGATCCGGTGGGAACTGGTTGTTCCCCTGGCTGTTTGTCTGCCTTCAGGTCTCCTGAAATGAACGATATGATATTTATTTATTCTAGTGAGGCTTGTTTCTCATTGGAAATCCATATTTGATTTCAGATTAATATTACATCTTTCCAGTCTCCCTTATAGGTCTGAGTAAGTCCTCTAAGGAGCTCAATATACTTATCAGGGTCATCCGAAAACTTTCCTAGATCTAGCTTGGTATACTTTAGGTCACAGAGAGACATGAATGTGGGGAGTCTCCTACGGATCATAACTATATCTTGAGTATAAATAAGGATTATTTTCTAATGTAAAGAAAGTTTGAATGTAAGGAAATTCTGACCATTTCCCTTCTTTCCTAAAGTATGAGTCTAGTAGAGAAAGAGCACCATAGTTACCACTTCACTTTGCATCCCATTTTGGCTCTCGAGGACAGCCAGATGTTGCGCATGTGCAGCAACATAGCAAACGGCTCTTTTTCAACATGTTCAGGTTAAACATCTTCCAGCGCTTATGAATACATTCCAGAGGAGTGATAGAGTTTGACTTTGAGTTCCCCATGACTCTGTAGAATGATCTCAGTGGAAGACCTCAAAACAATATAGGTGAAAGAAACTCCCAGCCTGCTAGATGTCAGGTATGACTTTGTATTCTCTACAATCAAAGAATGAATTCTAGGAACAATGGAGGTTAGGGACAGAATATATTTACTGGGGAGAAAGCAGAGAGAGAGAGAGAGAGAGAGAGAGAGAGAGAGAGAGAGAGAGAGGAAGAAGAGAGGAGAGGAGAGGGGAGGTGAGAGGAGAAAAGAGAGAAGAGAGAAGAGAGAAGGGAGAGGGGAGAGGGGACAGAGGAGAGAGGAGAGGAGAGAGGAGAGAGGAGAGCTCTCCCCAAGGGCTGCCCAAATCCACTAATCCATTATTACTTGCCATATATGATACTTGTGCCTTTCTATCTAGAGTGGCAGTAAACAAGTCTCCATTTCATGAATATTGTTCAGTACTAAGTATATCTCTTTTCATATCTGAGAAAGTCAACTCGGCATTTACAGTTTCACTTATTCTTGGTGTCTTCCAAAGGATAGAACCAAGAACTAGCTGAAGCCTATTTCTGACTTGTACAGGGGTAAGCAGAGCAGCTCTGGGTAGGGCTCTGCCTTCCAGGTTTCCTGCTCACCAAAGAGCAGTGCTCTAGAGCCAAGCTTCCTGTCTGCAGTGCCTTTCTGGATCCTTTTTGATTCTAACAATTTCTGAAGCACTCCCAAAGATTTGGCATTTTGGTCCTCACAGACAATGAAGGCAGCTAAAGAGACGCAAGGAGGAACCAGGTAGTTAACGGACTTCTCTTGGAGGAAACGGCGGTGGGTACCCATCTTTGTGTTTGGAAGAAGCCTGAGTGCAGTGAAAGAGAAGAATGTAGCAGACAACTGGAGAGACTGGGGCTGGCCATTAGAGGACTCACCCCACTTAGTTTGGGAGAGTTAGACTTCATAAGAGACTACACTGCAAGGGTTTTCCCACAGGTAACTCACAGCACAGCCTGTGTGAATTGATCACTCCCAAAATGCACTGTGTCTGGCAGTTTCTCCTGCGTTTAGGGAACTCATGGGCATTTTCCTAACTGCGGAGCCCCCATTTGTCTAAGAAGGATGGTGAGAAATTGGGTGGTCTCTTTGGCTATGAGAAAGAGGAGCTGGTGCTAGACCCCATCAGAACAGTTCTATTGACAACAAGACAGTTGTTTTTTCTTACTATTTAAAAAAAAATACCCATGACATTTCCCCCCTTTGCTGCAATAAATTAAAATATTTTTCCCCTAGAAAGCTCTTTCTCTGTTATTGTCTCTTGTTTCATAACTTGTAACTTAAATGCATGTTATTAAATAGAATATTATTTCCATAGAAACAATGTACCATGCACTTGGAAGTCCAATTGATTTTCAGTCATGTGCCAGTGAACAATCCTGAACTCAGGTTGTAAGTGGGGCTGGGCAGTCAGGGGACAAATGATTCACAGGCAGTGAGGTCAAGATCCTAGCTATTGAAAATGTCACCACCTGGATAGGATCAGGGACCAGGGAAGTGGAGTAGTTACGGACATCTCAGTCAAGGGCAAACATCATGATAGTGGTGACTCAGCCTCCCGGTCGGATGAACAGAAGTGCTGAACTGCAGCTGTGCGCAAGAATTTAAACAGCTTAGCTTTGTCTGCAAGAGGCTTTGAGCAGTTGGTCAAATTCATTGCTTTTAATCTCTCTAGTATTTATATTTCTAAGTGTTTTTGATAAAGTCCAAACTAATGTGGATGTGACATAGGAATCTGTCATTGGGTCATTTTTATGCAAGCTATTTTGGGTTCCTTGTACATCCAGGCTCTGGTGGCCTCTCAGCTTTGCCCATGGCAGAGACTGATAGTGCTCTGTGTTGTACAAATATTTTGAAGGAATTGGAGAGAGACACAGATGCAATAAGTGAGACCTGTCTAGTGGGTTGACTGTGGAGACAGTTGTGTGTCTGTTAATGCCTTGGACATTTAGGGTTAAAATATACTGACTTATCAAGCTTATCCTGCTGTCTGAAGAATGTTTCATAAAGCTGTATGATAGAAACACACAGAGCTATATAATTAGAGACTGCTGATGCCTAGACCTATTTATATGAAGAGTTTAGGTGCAGATAGCGTGAAATTTTTATAGGCTATAAGGTAAGCACATATTCTTTTATCTCGAATAATGAGAGGCAGGTGGTGGAAAGCTCCACACATCATCAGAAACCCTTGCTGGCTTCTTGCTCCCTTCTTCTTAGAGCCCAGTTTCTGAGACTCACAAAGTAGCTGAAGAGAGGGTGTAATGGACAAAGCTGCGCATCTCAAGGGAGGAGAAAAAGAGAGAAGAAGAGAACACAGTCTCTTTTGAGGACCTGAGATATTCCATGAGGCCTCACATCATATTGAAGGGTCTACCATGTCCCAGTAGTACCATACTGGGAACTAAGCTTTTAACACACAGGCCTGGGAGGGACATAACAGATCCAAACTACAGCACTAGGGGCCCAACTTGCTGACTGCAGTTTTTATGACTTGTCTACTTCACAGATCACTGTGGGAGAGGATTCCTTGTTATTCTATCTATCTATCTATCTATCTATCTATCTATCTATCTATCTATCTATCTATTATCTATCATCTGCCTATCATCTATCTATCTATCTATCATCTATCTATCTATCTATCTATCATCTATCTATCTATCTATCTATCTATTATCTATCTTTCTATTATCTATCTATCTATCTATCTATCTATCTATCTATCTATCTGTCTGTCTATCATCTATGTATATTCTATGGAAAGCCCTAATATACTAAAGAAATTTCTGAAGTGTATAAATCAGGAAATATTCTCAGATAAAATCTAGGATGCTCAATTAAATTGGAATTGCAAATAAAAGCCACAAAACATTTCTTCTCATACAGTGTTTGGGACACACTTCTACTAAAGTTACTTATTACTTATTTGAAATTCAGATGCAGCTGGGAGTCTTGTGTTTTCATTTATGAAGGAATCCTACATCTCAGTGCTGCTGTTTCCCTAGACTCTAACAGAATTCCATACCATGGCCATCGCTATTGGCAAAGGAGGCTGAAAAATACAGCCCTTTAGCTGGGAACAGATTCAACCAAGAATGTAGGCATTTCAGTAATAAAGGAGGAGGAGTTGGTGAGTACTGGATACCAGGTAGGTGGCACTCATAAAACTCAGGCTACCTTTTCATCACATGTGAGACAGTATTATGGCTTAGGTTTAAAATGTCCCCCAAAGTCTTATGTATTCAGAGTTGGGGCTTAGGGAAGGTGATTGGATCTGGGGATCCAGTGTTTAATTAATTAACATTCATGAGTTCATGGCTGAATGCACCGACCTTGGGCCTAGCAGGAGGCATGTGACTGGAAGTATCATTACCTTGGAGGATGTGTTCTTGGCTCCGGCTCCTTCCCTTTCTTCCTGCTTCCTGGCCGCCATGCAGTGAGCAGCTTTCTTCTCCCATATCCTCCAACCGTGCTGTCTCTGCCTTGACTATGAGCTGAATCCCAAGACTGTGAGCCAAATGAGACCTTTGCTTCTTTAAGTGGTGGGTATTGGGTATGGGGTCTCAGTGGTGAGAATGCTAATGTAACCAAGGACATAGGGCTATGTCGATAAGTTATTAACAGTTATTACTCAATAGGTTCTTGCCTTGAGTCATGCAGTGTGCTAAGATTATGCCCATGACATCTCCACAGAAAAGAGCATTGCTGCCTCTGGTGGCTGAGAAGTCCAAGGAGGTGCCCAAAGTTGCACAGCCCATACATCAAAGAGCCAGGGCTAGATTCTGTATCGCAGCTTCTATTCCAAAGCTGATGCTTCTAGCATTTTTCCCCAACAAGTCTCACAGTAACTATGACATCTATAGTTAGCACATGATATTTACTGTGTCCTTGGTACTGAGGTGAAGCCTTGGTGTTATTTCATTTAATAACATATATGTAATACCTATTACTATAACTGTTTGAAAGACGAGGAAACCAAGGAATAGAAAGAAAAGTAGTCAGAGGCTGCTCAGCTATAGTTGAGAGAGTCTTGGCATTAATCCTATTTTAACATTCAATCCAGGGGCTACCAATGTGGCTGCACATCAGAATCACATAGGGACTTTATTTATTGTAGTGCTGGGAATTTAAACACAGGGCTTAGCTCATGCTAAGTGATTTTTTTTGGTTTGTTTTTACCACTGACCTACACACCCTCAGCTCACTTAGGGAGATATTAAACCTCTTAACAGGCTGTTTACACTCAAGATAAATTAAGTCAGTATCTGGGGTGGAGCCAGGCAGCAGTAGTGTCAAAATATCTCCTCTGATTCCAAGCTTGGCATGAGTTCCTAGACCATGCTGTCTCTTGAAGATGAAAAACAAGTGGTCAATAAATGCATGAAAAAAGGTTTGTTGCTGCTGATCATTAGAGAAATGCAAGTTAAATCAACACTGAGATACCATTTTACTCCAGAAAGAATGGCTAGCTTTAAGGAAACAAACAATAACAAATGTTGGCGAGACTGTGGGGAAAAAGAAAGCCTTCTATAGTGCTCCTATAATACAACCAGTATAGAAATCAGTATGGAGACTAGTCAAAAAATTAAAATAGAGACTTCATTTGACCCAGCTATTCCCTACCTAGGTATCTTCCTGAAAGAGTTAAAACCATAATATTACAGTGATACATGCATGCCTATGTTTATGGCAGCAGAATTTATTATAGCTAATCTTAGAAAAAACCTATATGCTCATCAGCAGATGAATGGAGGGCTGGCTAGATAGTTCAGCAGTCGAAAGGTCCTGTTGAGGCAAGCTTAGGCAAGTGTGCAGGGACTGCAGCTGACCCCCAGCACCACATATTGTGCCAGCCCTGCCCCCCAGGGTGGGAGGCCATAAACAAAAAACCAAAAACAAAAAACAGATGAATGGCTAAAGAAAATGTAGTATTTATGCAGAGAGGAGTAACCTGCTATAAAGAAAGATGAATGTGGACATTCATAGGTAAATGAATGTAACTTGAGACCATAATATTAAGTAAATAATTCAGATACACAAACTTAAATATCACATGGCCTCCCACGTAAAAAAAGAATATATATATATGAATATATATATATATATATACATATATATATATATATATATATATAGAGAGAGAGAGAGAGAGAGAGAGAGAGAGAGAGAGCAAAGCAGATGATAGATAAATAGGAGATAGGGAGATCTTTTCCAAACAGATGAGTTAACCAGAGGTAGAATGGATAGGATAGGAAGGAAGGGAAAGGAGGTAGATAGAAAAAATAATTGAAGACAAAAATGCAGCTAGAGCTTTTGCATATGAGAAAATGACCAAGAGTTGGGAGGCATAACAAGGGATGCTTGGGGCGAGGGATGAAGAAGAATCAAGATATGCCATGTACATACACCCAGCCTCCATAATAGTTCGCCATTATGCACTGCAAATGGGCAGTAGTAGAAGGTAAGTGAATGAGATCCACCACTGGACTGGGCTGTGCAGGAGGATCCCGCCACTGTCCCCCCAAGATACCAGGGCAGGGCATCCCAAGAGGCAGCTGTCCCAAGCTGAGCAGATGGAATTCCATACCTGAAGAACAAGTTTCCCTTTTAATTATAAGTTCTCATCTTTACCTCATAATTCAGATGAGGACAAGCTAAAACATTATAGTAGAAAGGATTACATGAACATGATTTATTATTATTGTTATTTTGCCATTGTGCAGTTGTTTAGATCATCCTGAAACAGTTGGGTCCATTTTAATAAGCTAATGATTACTGTAAGAGAGCCTTCTTGATGACTCACAGTGAAATATTATAGTTGATGTTTCCTGCTAGACAAAAATGAAAAAAAAAAAAAAAGAAGAAAGCAAGAAAAGAAAAAGACAAGCACTAACACATTCACTTTCCTTGTAATCACCCCTGCAGAAAAATGCTTCAGCCTTGAGCTGATAGTCCTGCTGAACATTTAGCCTGTAAACCCAGACTTATAATTTACAGAAAGCCCAGCAGGAGAGACCGTAAATCACTCTCCATCTCCATCAGCAGGTGAGCAGGGAAATTTGAAGAATAGGGCCTGTTTTGATTTTGTGGTATAGCAAGGCCAGGCCATCAATTACAGCCAATAAAAGGAGGCAGGCAGCTCTAGAGTTGTGAAAGTCACAATGCAGCTGGCACCAACTGTGATATTTCAGGGCATCGAGCTGCTTCTGTGTGAGGGCGAGAGGTTACGTGTTGGATGATCGGGAGCATAAAAGTAATGGATTGTGTGCAAAAAGCACATGATGTCCACATTCAGGGGCAAGGTTGGGGACCTAGGTGACATGGCTTGTCACAGCCCAGCCTAGTCTTTTTCTGTCCTTTTACCTTTGTCTTTTTTTTTTTTTTTAAACAATAAGGTGTTGCTATATTTGCGAGATTTTCTTTGCAAGATTAAGGATGGCAGTGGGGGTATGGAAGCTCTGTCCTCAATGCCTAAACTGGATCCAAAATTCCGAAAGCAACCTAATGGTAGCATTATACACCGTTCTATTTTTTCTGGAAGCATCGCAGACTGAGGTGTTTCATTTCCAATTGTTTCCAAGATGTGCAGACTCCTCTCCACAAAGTCTCATTGACCTGTACCTGACCACTGAACTCTAACTATATGTAAATGTCAGCCAATAAGAAATGGGCATGGTTATATCCCTCATTTACATAAAGCTGATCAATCAAGATAGATCAAACTTGTACCCTTCATTTGCATAAACAGATTGGAGCGAGGGAACCATTTCCTCTAGAGAACCCATCCCCTCTCTTTTCTCCCAGTGTACTTCAATTTGTAGGAAAACTGCTTTTTCCCCTTTAAATAAAGCTTCTCTTTTTTTTTTTCATTAAAAAATTATTCTCTAGGGAATTTCATTGGTTTTAAATAAATTTTATTTCAGTATGAGTTATAATTGAGCTACTTTATTATTACTCATAATTCTCTTGCTGTCCTAATTTATAAATTAAATTTTATCATCAGTTTGTATTCATAGGAAAAAATTAGTGTGCATAGCGTTTGTACTGTCTACAGTTGTAGGAAACTCCTGGGAGTCTTGGAGTGTGTCCTCTATGCAAAGAGGAGATATCTGCTTTTAGCAATTTTAAACAACACCCATTTATGAGCTTATAGTTCTGTGGGTTGGGAGTTTGGGCTCAGCAGACCTCAGTCCCTAGTCAAGCTGAGTGCCGCTTGTTATCTGGACTGGTTTTGCCAGGAAGTGTGACTGAGGAAGAATGTCATTTCAAGGCTCTTTCAGGTGATTTGGCAGTTATGAAACTGAGTCTGGCTGGGCCTGGTGGCTCATGCCTGTCTGTGAGCTCAAGGCCAGCCTGGGATGCAGAAGTAAGTTTAAGGCCATCCTATACTATAGAGTGAAATCCTGTCTCAAAAAAACAAAAGACTGAGCTTGGTTTCCTTGGTGGTTGGCTGCTCACGGCCAGCTTGCCTTATGGCCTTCTCTAAGTTCCAGATAGGAATGGAGAATATTCCTTAGGCTTCAAGTCTCTCTTGCTAAGAATAGCCCTCTCTCCTTTAAGGATTCATTGGATTAACTCAGGCCTGCAGAGGTTTATCAACCCATCTTGAGGTCAACTGACTCTGGACCTTACTTGCACTGGCGTATGTCCCTTAAGAGCAGCATCCACATTCATATTTGATCACTCAGGGGAAAGTCTGCATGTGCAGTCTTGGGGTCATCTTAGGCAAAGTTCTGAAAACATACCAGTGAGCTGAGCGTTGTGCCCGTCAGTAGCTCGGTCGCTTCTGGTGCACAAATATCCACAAAGCTTCCACCTCTACCATCTTTGGTCTTTGTGATGCTTGGTCCCCAAGATTATTCCCAGAATTGGCAGTAAAATCTTCCTACAGTGTGTCTGTATTTTATGGATGTCTTATGGAAATGCTAACATCAATTTATTAAGGAGACCTCTGGCTGAGCTTTGCATTTTACTTTGAGCAATCAATGAGGCTGAATAGCTGTTCCCATTGGAGGAGGGGAGACACAGGGACATTTTGATGGAAGTAGTTCTACTGTACTCTCCACCTGGGTATTGTTCATCCTGCAGTGAAGCAGTGGATAAATGCACGTAAGAGGGGACATTCAAAGATGCATGTCTGCAAAGGGAAACACCTACTGAGTTCTTTCCCTGATTAGACAAACACAGGCCTAAGAGGCAGAGGGCAGACTGCTGAACGGAGGAATGTGCTTCAAGTGACATGAGAGATCATGTAATAGAGTTCTGTGGGGGGAAAAGGATAAAAACAAGATTTACAGACTGACAGTGGGGCTGGCCAAGTAGCTCAGTGGATCAAAGTGCCTACTTAGAGAGATGCAGCAGCCGGGGTCTGGTCCCCAGCGTGCCATCCCAGCGTGCCCCTGGGGCGTGCTGAGAGGTGATTGAGACTGGGCATGGTGGCGCTTGCCTATGATCCCAGCCCTTGAGAGGCTGAACACAAACAGATTACTATGAGTCCAATCCACATAATGTGACCCTATAGACCCCGCAGACCTCGTTCTAAAATACAAAACAAACAAACAAATAAAACAACAACAACAACAACAAACCAAACTGAGAGTGGTGAGTCCAGAGGAGGAGATAAGAACTGAAGATAAGGACTATGTCTGGGACATAATCCTGCTAGTGTCTGCAGAATGTTGGCGCAGATTGAAGAGTGTGGGTCTGAGCATTTTCACTCATCCTGAGTCACTCACTTATTAAGATCTAAGCGTCTGGCTAGATGCTGGGATGCCAACATACGCCCTCCCCTCCAAGAGCTTGGTTTCTGGGAGCGACAGGACAAGGGCCAACACCCCCGACGTCTGTGTTGTGTGCAGGAGAGAAACACTCATGGGAGGTGAACAGCGTGACACTGCCGACATTCATGCATTGGAGACTCAGTCCCCAAGGCAATGATCTTGGGATGTGGGGCTCGATGAGAGGCAGTTAGGTCATGAGGGCTCCACCTCAAAGGCATTAGTGCTAATGAGAAGAGGGCTTGGCCTTTTGCTGTCCTCTCACCCTCTCTGGCCTCTGCCTTCCACTATGGGATGATGCAGTAAGAAAGCCCTTTCCAGATCCAGCTTCATGCTTTTGGACTTCCCGGCCTCTGACACAGTAAGTCAGCAGGTTCTGTCTTCCATGAACTACCCAGCCTCAAGGATTCTGGGATAGTAGCCCAAAGGGCTGATGATGGCCACCTTCAGCATACATGTATATCATAAATAAAAAGTACTCGTGCGAGTGGCAGGCTTGCAGGAAGGACTAGCGCCAGCGCCTCACGCGGCAGCCCCTTCCCCTTCCTCCACATACCTACTTAGAATGTTGCATCTGGAAGGAGTTGTAGAGACGACCAAGTCGGACCTCATGTTCAGTGTGGAAAATAAGCATTGCCAGGCAGTTTTTTTTTTAATGATGAGAGGGGTTGGCCCTTCTGTTTCCTATCCAGAGCAGTTCTGTAATGGTTCTCAAATGTAAGCATGCATCACAAGTAACTGGAAAGCTTGATAAAGCAAAGTCAAGCTATTTCCTTGATCTAGGCAGGGCCTGAGAATCTGTAGTTCTAATGAAGTCGACGTGACGCTGATGTTATGGACACTTTGAAACTCCCGCTTTACAGCTTTATAGTTTTTTCACTTGTGTCACACTCTTTTAAGGGATTAGTCAAACATCAGATGATTGGTAATTTTACAACGCACATTTGGCCATTGAGGAAACTCTAGTGAAGAATGGCTAGCCAGAGGAAAGGGCCAGAAATTTTCCACCGGTATTATGAATGGCAAGGATCGCAGGAAGACTGTAATGCAGGGGAAGCCATTTGCCTGTCGTGGCCTGTTGTATCCCCATGTTGGTGACTGAGGAAAAGATAAAAGCAGTCAGTATTACCCAGAGTGACTTGCAAGAGATTGATGCTCAGAGCTCCTGGAGCAGCAAAGGTGGGTTTTCAAGATGCAATTAAGATGATAAAGAACACCAAGAAGTAGTGCTTAGCAGTCAGAATTGTAGCGACTGCTCCCGGCACACGGCGATGGGGCCCACAATCCTGCCGGCTCATCAGAGGGGAGAAGAAAGGCCGATGTAAAGGTTATTTTCAAAATGTGGACATTTCTTTGTCTCCTTCACTGGAAGGAGGAAGCTCCAGCAGTTACCGATAATAAGCTTGGTGAGAATTTCAATGGGTGGAAAAAATTGCGATTGGATTTTAAGTCAGATTCTGTTTGGCTTGGCTAGGAATCGATGGAGGGAAGAAAATGACTGTAGGGAGGTACTCAGTGATTCATAAGTCTTGTGTGGAATCTGAAAGCAACTCAGGTTGTATATACAGGGCCAGCCCTGCAATGTAGGAGAAAAATTATTTCTGGTGCTGCTTCGCCCCTGCCTTCCAAGCTCCTGCTGTTCCTAAACCCCTACCTCTTTGGAGGGCTAGGTAGAAGCTCCAAGGCACCATACAAACTCTCATTTTTTCAGCAAAGTGTTGCATAGCACATCAATTAAATTACTACCAAATAACCATAGGGTGATTTAACACACCTATGTAGGCCATCATCTTACTGCAATAAATGACCCAATCATGGTACAAGGGAAGCAGAGAGTGGGCGAGGTGACCCCAGACATGCATATCTGACCATTCAACATGTCTGACTGGATGGATAACAGGCCTCTCACTTTAGATGGCCAAGTCTGAACTTTGCTTTAGTCCACTTTCCGCATCCCAGCATGCAGCAGGTGTCTCTGCTTCTTTTTTTCTATTGCAGAAAACAAAAAACATTAGTAGGTTTCATCTTTTTTTTTTTCTTTTTGAGACAGGGTCTCGCTATGCAGTTCAGTCTGGCCTTAAGCTCACTTTTATAGCCCAGGCTGGTCTCAAACTTGCACCGATCCTCCTGCCTCAGCCTCCTAAGTGCTGGGATTATAGGTATGCACCACCATGCCCAGCACATCTTTGATTCCTCTTAGTCCATCCATCAGGAAGTCCTTTTAAAGTCTACCTTCCATAGTTCAACCCAATTCACCCTTAATTCAGCTATCTCTCATCTCTGTAGTCCCTGTCACCAGCATCTCTTGCTTTCAATATGGCAGCCTCCCTATGGATTCCCTGTCATGCTCAGTGATGTTGCCTTTTAC
Organism: Myocastor coypus; assembly: GCA_004027025.1. Lineage (NCBI taxonomy): Eukaryota > Metazoa > Chordata > Mammalia > Rodentia > Myocastoridae > Myocastor > Myocastor coypus. Next base: position 27,105 of record PVJA010002320.1, read on the forward strand.
ATATGGTGGAATGGGAGCTCAGATAGGCTGGACTAAATCAGATGTGTTAGTGCAAATGAACTCCCCAAGTGTGTTAGTCAGCTTTTGATTATAGAGATCCCTTCTTGGTTCCCACCATGGTCTAGGAAGTTTATATTTGTAATCTCATGGCAAAGTTATTGGAATTTTAGTGAATTCATTTTAATCTACCACTTCCAGTGCAACCCATATCAGGAATAAAGGTGCTAAGGCATTTTCGTAGTTCTGGGAGCCAAGGGGTGCTAAGTCCAGCTATGATGATGGCTACCTAGAAGAAAGGCCTTGACCCAGGACTGAACCCAGGTAGTGGCTTGAGGATGAGCGACGGTGAGAGTGGTGGGAAGTATGTGAGCGCTGTTATGTGGACCAAGTGGGAGGCCAGAAATCACCCTTGCCATATGCGGAGAAGGATATGCAGAAAAGGTGATCTACATAATGTCACTGAGATAGTACCTAATGTTTCTGGGGTCGGTGCCTCAGCTTTGATGTGAAATGTTTTATGCCCTGGGAAGTCTTAATCTCTTATGTTGAAGTTAGACCCCAGCTGACAGCATGGGGCACAGCCTCTCCATCCTGCCTCAGCTCACTCATGTTTATTTGGGAGCTAGGGAGAGGGAAACACTACCCTGTCATCTTGATCCAAAGACAACAAACATGTCAGCAGTTGGGATGGACCGATTGCATTGCCGAAAGTCAATGGAGGGGATCAGGAGAGGTCCTGGCCAGCTCTGCATGCATCAGTACATAGAAATAGGGCCGAGTTCGCCAATGTGGAGACAATTGCTTCTCCTTCCAGGAGAGCCACCTGGGTGGCCCTCCACATTTCACCACTGTAAAAACACCCAAGACAATAGACTTACAGAGAAAAAAAGGCAGACGGCTTTCGAGGTTTCAGTGTGTGACCCATTGGTTCTGCCGTCTTTGGCCTGTGGAGAGGCTGCCCATCACAGCCAGAGTGCAAAGCAGGGCACAACTGCTCACTACATGGCCAGACAGTGAAAGAGAGAAAGAAGGGGCTGGGACCAAGCTTCCAATACACAGGCCTTGGGGGGACACGTAAGATGCAAACCATAGCGCCAAGCGCTTCTGTAGTGATGGTGCTGATAGCAGTAGTGCTGGGCACTGGGCCAAGGAGTTCTTATTTTCTTCTTTAAGTTTCCTTGGATTTTTATTTTTAAGTATTGGAGATTGAACCCTGAGTGTTAACAATGAGCTACATCCCTAGGCTCTTTGTATTTTATTTTATGTTTTTTGAGACAGAGGTTCACTAAGTTGCTCAGTTGCCCAGGGTGGCCTTGAAGTTGGCATCCTCTTGCCTTCTACTGAGGACAAACACCCTTGGAGAGCTCAAGTGCTGGAGTGACAGGTATGTACCACCACACCTGGATTCCTAGAAAACTTGAGAAGAGACTCGTTATTTATATTTTGGAAACAAAGGAAATCAGGAGGCACAGGAATGTTTAGGAGCTTTCCCACGGTGACTTGGCAGTAGGTGATGGAAGAAGGATTTGAACCTGGACAACTACGTCCTGGAGCTCTCGTAGGTAGCTTCTCTGCTTCCGGGAACCACCCTCCTCCCCGGGCCATCTTCCCCGACGCGGGCTTGCGCATGCATGGTCTGCCACCGGCCACTGCTGCCCTCCCCCAGTGGGCTGGCACCCTGCCTGTCAAGTCTCTGTCCGAGTCTGGAGGAACGTTCCTATCTGTGTCTGCAGCTGGCGGGAGTCTGGCATTGAAGGAAAAATGATGTCTATTGAACAAATGCAGGAGGTGCTGAAGGCATCAATGGGGGTATTTTTAAAATTGATGTCATTGACGTTTTAGATACACAACATGATCACACTCATTATAGAGAATTTGTGCCTGTACAGTCGATCTTCATTCTCATTTTTCTTCCAACCCTCCCTTCAGTCTGTCTTCCCCTCCTTATTTACAAAAACATTGGTTTCACTTTTTTTCATTTCTTCTCTTTTGCTCCTCTCCCTTCCTTTTCTGCTCCTCCCTCCCTTCTTCTCCTCCTCATTTGAGCATTTTCTTCCCATTTCACAATATCTACAACGTATTTTGTTAGGATAATGTGGGGCAGAACTGAGACCCTTCAGGCAGGAAGAGTTTAAGCAACATCTTAGGATTTTATTGCAAACCAGTGTAGCTGGGGCAAGGATGGAAAGACCATTGGGCCAGGACAAAGGGAAGAGCATTTGTATAGGAGAGTTTGGGTGTGGGAGGGAGCATTGCTGAGTGGGCCTCCTAGAAGGGCCCTGGACCTGGCTGAGAGACAGGGCAGGGTGGGGTACAGAAGGTGCTGGAAGGCCCAGTGTGTCTCTTGTGCTTTTTCGCAGAATCAGCCCTTACCAGTTGGGCTGTGTGGGGCAGCTTCGAGCTTCCTGCCAATACCGTACACCCACAGGTGTGCCGGATGTGCATGGAGATTTGTTTTCTCTTCTGGTCTGGAGACCTGACACATTTGGTCCTTATTTATACTTTTAGTTTCTCACACCAGAGAAACCATGTGATATTTCAGCATGTGTGTGTTCAATTTATTTCACTTCAGAGTTTGGCCTCAAGGTGTATCCATTTACCTAGGCATATCTCATTTATCCTTCTTTATGACCAAGTAGTGCTCCAATATATAAAAACAACCATACCTTGTCTCTCCATTCATTGGTTGATGGGCACTCGGACTGTTTCTACGATTTAGCTATTCCAAACTATGCCACAATGGCATGGCCTGATGCCTTTCATTCTTTCAGGAAGATACCAAGGAGGGGGGGTCACTTGGTCAAATGGAGCCTCTAGTTTTAGTTTTTTGAACCATCTCCATCATGATTTCCACATCCCACTAGCAGTGGAGAATGGTTGATAGGGTTTGTGTTTTCTGAAAATATCATTTAAATTTTTTTCTCCTTTGTGGCAGTAATTCTTTCATAAATAGTACCCTCAGAACTGCCTGATGTTCAAAAGAATTGGCCTGCAAGTTTTCTAACACACAAGCACGGAACAGATGTTTTATATGTATAAAAGGAAAAAGATATTGCCTCTAGATCTCTGTAATTTTTTCTGACATATTTTAGAATCTAGAAAGGACAGAATATCAGTGAGGGAGAGTGGAGCAGAGCAGGCCGGGGCACAGTGAGGAAAGTACTACAGATACACAAATACACCCACACGCTTATCTGTGTGTCTGTGCACAGGGACTGCTGTGGTCTTTGCGTGCAACTGTGCTGTGTGTTTGTGTATGCCATTAGGAGTCCAGTAGACAAACACAGCACACACTGGTTACTTTAATAGAGGCTATCTATTATAGGGAGTTGATTAAGCAGCTAGGAGGTATAGAAAAGCAGAATAGGAACCCTAATGAGCTGATGCAGAGATCCTGCAGTTACTGTGGGAGGGACCGAGGCCCTCCTGGGCTGGGAGGAGGAAGGGGAGAGCCTGAGGTTATTAGGGTCTGGAAGCTTGTGTGAGGTCCACATGGGTGGCAAATTCCTGAAGAGAGGACACTCTCACTGCGGTGGTGGCCTCTGGAGCTTGGAGGAGGAACCCTTAGGGCTGGAACTCAGACTCCTGAGAAGGGGTCAGTGGACACCAGCCTGGCGTCAGTGCACGCCTTTCAGAGAATGCCGGTCACTGCTCCAGTCCACACGTGCCTGGTCTCTACCATCTTACTCACTTCATAGTAAAATAACTGAATTGATTGACTCGTCACCATTGCCAGATACAAAATATTTACAAGTACTATCTGACATCATCTTTACTATAGTTCAGCAAAATAGGCAAAATTCTCATTCCAATTTACAGATAGGAAACTGAAGTATATAGAAAATAAGTAATTATTTCCATTTTTAAAGTTTTCCTATGACTAAGATATGTGCTTGTAATGTTTCACTTTCTTACCTCTGACCATCTGTTGAATAGATTTCTAGGACAGCAGTCAGCTGATGTAGGCATGTCAGGGGAGTTATGGTTAGAATAAAAGCTTTAGGTTCAGAGAAAGGTGGTTTAGGCCTCAGCCGCTGTTTTTAGGAGGTTAGTGGTGCTGCAAAAGTTGATCAGCCTTATGACGCTTCTATTTCCTAATTTTAAACATGGCAAAAAGAATGGTATTTTCTATGGAGGTTATTATTATTATTATTATTATTATTATTATTATTATTATTATTATTGTATTCTGTGGAAGTGTCTACAGGGTGTTCAGGGTCTCACTCCTAGATCAGACTTGTAGTGATCCTCCTATTTACAGCCTTCCAAGAGCTGGGATTACAGGCACGTGCTACCACGCCCAGTCTTACAGAGATTATTTTAAAGAAATAAGTTGGTAACTAATATATATCATGTAGTACCTTTTATTGCACATAACAAAGGTTTATCATTTTAAAATGCGTCATTGTTTTTCAAAGTGACACTGGGAAATTCCTTCTACCTCAGTTGTGCTGCTAGCAAAAGCTGGTGTTTGGCGCCTCTACTGTGGAAGGCTAGCCAACTGTGGGAGCGGGAGGTTTGGCAGCTCCAACCTACCACAGCCTACTTTGGCTGTGCAGGAGCTGAGCTCTGGAGCCCCCTCCGAGGCAAGGAAGGTAACTCAGAGCAGCATGTGCAGCATGTGAGACCCAGAAGAAGCCCAGTGGTAAGAACCAGTCCGGACACTCCATCAGCCTGGCCCAAGTTGCACAGCACTGCCCTCTGCCAGCCTGTCTGGGGTTGGCTGGAAGTCCACCTCTGAATGTCTAGAACTGGGAACGCATGATGTTATGTGGTAAAAGGGACTTGGAAGATGTCATTAAGTCAGGGGTCTTGAGGTACAGAGATTGACCCGGATGGAAGGGTTTCTTCTAAGTTGAGGCAGATCATCACGGGAAGAGAATCCTGTGGACTGGAAGAACCCAAGACTGGAAGGCTGGGGCCACAGCCTGTGAGCCATGCAGGCAGCCCCTGGAAGGCAAAAAGACCAAAGAAGTATTCTGTCCCAGGACTCTCAGAAGGAACCAGCCCTCCTAACACTTTGATTTTAGTGCTCCATGATTCAGTTTAGACATCTGGCCTCCAGAGCAGTAAGAGAACAAGTGCATATTGCTTTAAGTCAGTAAGTCTGATGATTTGTTACAACACTAATGAGTAATGCACTGTCCAACTGACAGGCACGAACACTTCCTGGCACTTTCTGTGTGCTTGGTTCATCCCTTCATTACTTCAAATAGCAGATCCTGTTGCATTTATTTCTTTACCTATCTATCTCCTCTAGTATTCTTAATTTTCAGAGATGAGGTCTTGCTATGTTGTCCAGGCTGGCCTTGAACTCCTGGGCTTTCGTGATCTTGTCACTTCAGCCTCCTGAGTAACTGGGACATAGGCACATACTGTTGTGCCCGCCGTCCACTCTCCACTTCCTGCCCCCCCATTACATAGTTATGGAGGGGAGGTCTGTGGTGCTTCTGAGCCTATCAGAGGAATTAGTTTATAGTAAGATACATAAATGTGGGTGGCCTGAATTAATGTGTGGATGAACAGGAGTCCTTGTCCCAAAGCAAGGAGTCAAGAATTAAAAGTCTATACTTCCAGACATGGGAGGGTCACTGATGCTTGATTTCCATGACTCCGTTACCTTGAGAGGTCAACGCCACTGTCTCCCATTTCTGAGACTGTGGAGGAGGGGACACAGAAAAAAACGCATGAGGCTCTTCAGAAGGGGAGGGGTAAGGCCAAATGCGATTAAAGCATAAGTGATCAGAATATGCAACAACTGTTATTTTAAGGCAAATAAATTCATGAGATTCAGATCTTAGCATGACAGAGAAAAAGGAGATGTTTTTTATGCTCTTCACAAGATGTTCAGCACCATAAATCTGTCAAAAAATGGGGGGAAAGGTCACACGGAAGCCATCCTTCTGGATGAAATTCATCCTGTCGCAAGGCATCATCTCAATTAAAATTTAACTGGGAGGTTGTCATCTAGACTCACGTCTTCCCAGAAGCTCTTCTGTAGAACACTGACAGGACTTGTTTATTCAATAGGAGGACCTCTGAAATCTTCCCATTAGGTCTGCAGTCTGAGATAATTAATGTGTGAAATGGTCCATTGGCTTGAATTTGACAGGAGCTGTCTCAGCTATAGGGGAACTCAGTAGTAAAAACAGCAATGAGTCCCCGTGGGATGTCCAGGGTTTGTGTTGTTTTGTTGGCTGGTGCTGACTGGGGGGTCTTGTCCACGTCACTCAAGGGAACAAAGACCCAGAGACCAGAGACCCAGGTTTGAGTCAGGACTCAGGGGCAGGGAATGAGCCGGTGGGAGGAGGGTGGGTTGGGGACATGGCTCAGACAAACCCTGCTCAGAAGATAGCAGTGGGTGGGGCAGCATGCTGACATAGCAGCTCTGGAGTGCAGAGTGAAGCTGATTTATTTATAATGGTTGCCAATTTCCATAGCTTGAATGCTCTTCCCATAACTGATATCAACTAGTCACAAAAGTTCCGATTCAATTTTCAGTGCTTGGGTGGAACCTAAGGACCTTGTGCATGCCAGGCAAACACATTCCCACTGTACTACATCCCTAGCCCCTGACACTGCCTAAAATTTAGCGACTGCACCAGCTCTGATTAAGTAGGACCAACAGGATCCAGGACACCACCAGATGAGCATATGTCATTCCAGGCTGACTCCGGGGGCTTCACATGCCAGGCAGATACCCAAATTGAGAAACAGAGAGTGGACTACAGGCAGGCTCAAGCCCGGAGATTTTCTGGGAAACTGACCTATAATTTTCTTGCTTTGACATTCAAGAATAGGTTTGTTTGTTGGTTGGTTGGTTTGTACCTAGCAGGCAAGTGGACATGTAACTAGAGTCTCCAGAACTTCTGGAAAAGCCAGGAGAATATATATAATTGATACTTAATAATAATGATGGTGTTTAATATTCTACTATGTGTCAAATATCATATATATATATATATATATATATATATATATATATATAACTTTTCATTCCCTTGACAAAACAGGTATCATTATTTGCATCTTAGATGAGATGAGTATGATAAATCCAGGGTTCATTTGTCTGACATTATGATACTAGCAAGCTGCAAATGCTAGGATTAGAGCCCAGATGTTTGTAACTCCAAAGCTACACCCTTATGCAGGACTGGGGAAGAACTGGAGTGGAGAGAGCCTGGGCTGGAGAGAGCTGTGGCTCACTGGGCTTGGGCTGGGGCAGTGGCTGAGGCTGTGGATGACACAGGAAGTCAGGCAGATGAGAAGCAGAGGTTCTGAGAGCTCAGCTCATTTGCAGCAAGGCTGGAACCTTGCAGGTTGTGGTTGAAAGCTGTGGATGTGACTAGAACAGAGAGGGGGGTTGGCCGAAATGAGGTGGATGTCTGAAACACCTCTGGGAGAAATGGTGTCCAGGGCACAGCTCCGGGGCAGAAAGGGATTAGACCATAGAAGACATTTCACATAGGTAGCAGCAGGTCCCAGGCGGAGTGTCCCCTCCTATGGTTATGGTTATGACCACGTAGGGCTTTAAATCATACAACTCTCCTGTTTTAAGGGAATTATTAAAACTCAGGAATGATCACAGCAGAACAGATCAGGGGCCTTAAAGAACTGAGCTTGCAGTTTAGGCATGTCATCATCCTCAGGCACTGTCTGCAGCTGATCAAATCGCCACCACATGGAAGCCACTACTCCCCGCACATCTGGAGCCCCTGGTGCTCTGCTTGCCTATATCCAGAGCTGGCCTAGAAGGACACCTACAGTAAAGGCCCTGGCCCTTGTGCCTGGGAGGGTGGGACTCAGAGGTAGGAAAAGTACAGGGAATCCTACGTTTACCTGTGTTTCTTAGTGGATGCTCAAAGTATAGCTGTTGTCATGTGGTTGTCTCACTAACACTTGAGGGTTCATTAAGAAGAAGAGCACAGGCTACCGCAATGCAGAGGGAGGAGAAGCAGCTTGAGGCCTCATGAGAGGCGCTGCTGAGTCAAGCAGCTGATTTGAAAGAGTAGCAATGCCTCACTCGTCATGATGGGATGGGGGTAAGGAAACAGGGCAATGACTGGCTCCAACCTGAGCTGCATCCACACCAATTCAGGCAGCATCTGTTGCCAGTTGTTTCTCCTGCTCTTCAACTTGCTCTTCACTGGGGAGCTTCATTTATAAGTTGGAGAACGAGTATGACCGGCTGACCGGGCCCTCTGTCCTGGAAAGGTTTGTATTGCTCTCTGCACAGCTGAACACTTTGAACAAGGTCTTGAAGCATGAGAAGACACCACTGTTCTGTGACCAGGTCATTATACCTGTGGCGTTGTCTCCAAATTGAGATGAAGATCTCATGCAGCAGACTGTAGTCACAAAGTAGTCTCTGCCCTTCTAGAACCAATCTTGACCCTGAAGTTGAAGAGCAGGAGAAACAGCTGGCAACAGATGCTGCCCAAATTGGTGTGGCTGCAGCTCAAGTTGGACCCAGCCATGGCCCTGTTTGCTTACCCCCATCCCATCATGAGAGCAAGACATTGCTACTCCTGTGTAGTAGAGCTGTACAGTTGGTTATGCCTCAGTTGCCTCTGGAAGAGCAAAGGAGAAAACGTTCCCACAATCACTTTCTGCTGAGCTACCTGGTGAACTAATGTGCGCTACAGAAGCAGATCCAGAGCTGGAATAAAGCGTGCTCAGACCTTCTTGAGAAAGTCAGCAAAGGAGAGCGTGAATCAGAGCGGAGGTAGGAAGCAAGTGGCAGCAGGACAGGAGGAAAGATGTATAAGACTGCTGGAATAATAGTAGTGGTTTGGGTAGCTAGTAAAGACAGCAAAGAATGAGCTGCTTAGGGAAGGGTTTCTATCCATGCTATGGGCCTTTTGTATTTATTTATATTTTTTTTGTTTTAGAACCTTTGTTTGTTTATTCACTCATTTTTATGGCCGGCTCAGCCCACCCCGAGGGCAGGGTTGGCGTAGCATGTGGTGCCAGGGATTGAACCGCGGTCCCTGAAGCCGCCCAAGCTTTCCCAAGCAGGCGCTTTAGACCACTGAGCCATCCCGCCGGGCCCCTGGCAACTCTTCATCGACTACTCGACTCGTAGGTTGCAGCCCGACTCGCGCCGGCGGGCCTTTTGTATTTAATGTCAGCCCTGGAACAGGGAGAGGAAATGGACAAAGTGAAAAGGAAGAATAGAGAGATGGACTTGAGGGTCTTCTGCTCATCCTTAGGGAAATGAGGAAGTGTGGCTGCTGCTGAGTTAGAATTCCAAGTCCTGCCAATCATCACAGACGCTCCAGCTGCCAGGATCACGCCAGGCCCAGACACATACTAAAGGGTCTCCGCTTTCTCTTCAAGTCTCTGATCAAACAAGCAGACCTTTATCCCTGCAGATACCAATGCCTTGGTGGCAGCTGTTGCTTTTGGAAAGGGGCTGTCTAATTGGAGACTTTCAGGCAGCAGTGGGTCAGGCCAGCCAGGGCAGCCAGCAGCTGGGAGGATTCTTGAAGGAACTTCAGGACACCAGCAAGTACAGATGGCAGGAACTCCAAGCCAGCAGCAGCCACTGCTCAGTGGGGGGCGGATGGCTCAAGCAGGTCAGCCAGGCAGAATGCCAAGCGGAATAAGAAGCAACACCAAGCCAGCTTCAGTGCATCCATATCAGTGGTGAGTGACACTAGCAGCCTCCCAGCTGACCTTGGCGGGGTGGGGCAGTGAAATTATCTGTTGCTCAAGGCTCACTTACATGGGTACAATAAAAGAAGCATGCCTTTCAGCAATGACAAATCCCAGCTCCGCTGGTGACTGGCTTTGTGACTTGGGGAAGTGACCTAATTTTTCTGAGTTCTGTGA
>PVJA010002320.1:37038-56508 GCA_004027025.1 Myocastor coypus
AAAAAACAAAACAAAACAAAACAAACCAAAGATGAGTTGTGTACATTTACAAAATACCCATAATGAACGCACTCTATCGCAAACATGATTTAAAATGATAACAATGTTAACAATGGAAACATGGAGAGAGGACCTAGGGATGGGAGGAGGGAGGTGGGAATGGGAATACAACGAATCGAGATGTGTTAAGTGCGTGCACCTAATCTCTGAGATGAATAGGAACTTCAGGCATTACAAATATGTACTGTGGAAATAAAATTTAAAAACTGAAAGTTTCCCAGGTGTTTGTTTTTTTTTTTTTTTTTTTTAAATAGTAAGTTGTCTATATGTATCGATAAGGGACTACCTACAACTTGTTTCAGAAACAAGGATGTGTATTTGTATATATGTGGTGTTGTTTGTCTTTGTGTGAAAGGAGAGAGAGAAACAGAGATGAAGACCAAGACAGAGAGAAGAAAGAGAGAGAGAGAGAGAAGAAAAGAAGAAAGAGAAAGGAAAAGAAAGACTGGAGAAGAGAAGGCAGGGAAATGTTTTGGCAATGTGCAAGCCAAAAGAAAAGCGGCAGGAGGGGAAAGACAGGAGGGAAAGAGAAAGGGGCCCGGGATGGGGATCGGGGCTGAGAGGAGAGCTGCAATAGCGAACCCAGTAGGAGTTCTCTGAGAACTGTCAGTTCCCCTCATGTTTCTCAGCAGGCTTCTGGTTCCAAGCCAGCCCAGATCCTTAGGGCCATCAGAAACCCAGCCTGGGTCTTGATGTCCAGGAAAGAGAAGGGATGAGAGAAGGCTTTGGGCTGAAATAGCTGAGGACAACAGCACTAACTAAGGACACATCTTGAGCACTGAGCCACGGGGCTTTAGAGTTGCCAGAACATTGGCTTAGCTCAGTGGAAGGCAGTAAGTATCAGGGAGGAATGGAAGGAACAGGGTATGGCCTGCAGCACTCTACCCTAAGCCAGCTGGGCTCTCACCCCCTGGGGATGGGCACATCTGCTCCTCAAGAGCCGAGGCCTCAGGTGGGACAGAAAACTCACTGTGAAATTGGAACTCTTTATTCCTCTTCCCTCCTGTCTGCACTTGTGAGCCCTGAATGGTTCTTTGTTCTACCAGCTGGGATTGTCACGAACGTCCAAAAGTGAAGGCAAATGCTTCTCTGAATATATTAATTTAGTTAAACATTTTTCCTTGGGGCTGGGCATTTGGCTCAGGGGTAGAATGCTTGCCTGGCAAGCTGGAAGCCCTGGGTCTGGTCCTCAATGCCAAAAACAAAAAATAAACCTCCCCTAAAATTTTTTCCTTAAAGGTAGTTTCAAATTGATTAAGTGAAAAATATACTTGGCTCCTCTGTTTAAATAAATGCAGATTAATTAATGACCAGAAGAAAAAATATCCAAACTTCATATTAAAACTGAATATCCCAATTCTGAGGATATTTTGCAACAAATAAAGACATTCATCGCAGAACTAATCATTGCTGCTAAGTCACAGAAAAACATACCAAATGCTTACAGGGAAATAGAGCTTCACCACAGCCTGCTTCTGAATGAATCACCTCATGTATTGTTTTCAGACTGATTAACAGAAGAGAACTTGGTGAATCAGATCTTCATGTGGACTTAACCCATAGCACTCTTTGCTCTCTTCTTTTCCTTTAAATGACAAGCATTGAGATATAAGAGCCTAAATTAGCATAAAGTTCGTAGAGTTTCACTGTGAAGGCCAGGCCCAAACCTTTTAGGGAACTAGCAACACATCTGGATTCTTTGTGCAAGATAAGACAAAACAAGACATATAGGCTGTCATATGGAGGATAAGATATGGAATGTATAGAAAAAATGGTAGATTATTTTGAGAGAAAGGGGGAGAGAGGGATAGAGAGACAGAGACAGAAGGAAAGAACTTTCATGAAGGTAGGCAAGCATTGATCAAAGTGGCAGTTGTACTCAGTGAAGTTTCAAGTTAACATTTGTATGATTAACTAGAGGTTTCAAGGAAGAACCTTTCCTTCCTCTGAGGCCATTGTTCCTGTATGAGTAAAATGACCTGTGGTAACCTACTCCTAGGTGGGTGTCTCCCTTTAGTTTGTCTTGAGGCCCTGTTTTTCCATCTCTTACCAGCCTATGGACTTTGTATGAACCCAACCTTCTCAGCACTCAGAGGAGGCTACATTTTCTTGAGCTAATGTTTGAAACCTGAAGTATGTGTGCCTTTCACCTATAGCTAATAGTTTCACTGGTCTATTGAAAGGAGCAGTTAATGCTTAAATATTTGTTTTCTCTTTTTTAATTTTTTCTAACCTTTTTTGACCAATTTTGCATGTTTGTTTCTGGTAATCTGAACAACTAATTTGAAGACAACAATATGCACTATAACAACCATTGTTGAATTCCTATTATTTTGTTTGGTGAAATTCTGTATAGTTTCTGATATTTTTGGTTGGCTTTTTTTTTTTTTTTTAAGAATTTTATTTTATTTTATATATTTTTTTCTTGTTTCAGAACTTTTGTTTATTTATTTTTATGGCCGGCTCAGCCTGCCCTGAGGGCAGGGCTGGCCCAGCATGTGGTGCCGGGGATCGAACCGCGGTCCCTGCAGTCGCCTAAGCAGGTGCTTTAGACCACTGAGTCATCCTGCCAGGCCCTTTTGGTTGTTTTTTAATTTTTGTTTATTTAGTTTTTACTATGTTTTTATTTCTTAAAAAGAAGAAAATGAAAGAAAAATAATCACATATTCTTTGGTCTCCCTGCTACATACCTCTAGCCTGCTAACAACTTCCTGCCTGACATTTATGATAACATTATTTGTTAAAGAAGTAAGGAGAAGTAATTTATAATCAAGGTAAAACAATCCTGAAACATAAAAAATGAAGATTTTCTCTAAATAAACTAGTGGTAAAAATCTTATACACTGAATTAGTTATTGGGAAAAATTTGTTTGCATAATCTTCCAGCCTTCTTTCCATGTTATTTAAAACAAATTCAAACTGGCCAGGTGTGCTGGCACACACCTGTAATCCCAGCACTCGCGAGGCTGAGGCAGGAGGATCAGTGTGAGTTCAAGACCAGCCTGGGCTACAGAAGTGTGCTCAAGGCCAGCCTGAACTGTATAGTGAGATCCTGTCTCAAAAAGACAACAAACAAACAAAACAAACTCAAATTAGACCATTACATATATTGAGTTCTTGTAGCAGTGCCTTTTAATGTTTTTAGATGTGGCTTGTGTTTCAGGGTTCACATATTGGGAACTTATTCCTCTGGGTGATATAGTATTGAAAAGTGGTGTGGACCCTTTAAGGCGGCAGTCAAGGGCTGTTAGATAGCTTAGTGGTATGGGCGCTTGCATGGCAACTGCAAGGTCCTCAGTTCAATCTTTGGTGCAAAGAAGGAAAAAAAAAAAAAAAAAAACAACAGGAGGGAAGTCGAAAAAATAAAGTCCGAAGGCTACAATAGATGCTGGGAAGTGAACCTGTTCAAAGGGAAGGAATTACTGAGATGAAGAGGAGGACCGCAGAGGGAGTGGGCAAAGAGGTGTATCTGGGTATGTAAGCAGGATGCCTCGGAGAGCTGCACCGTGGATTTCTGCTGGTCTAGGGAAAGGAGCAGTGCATGCTTAATTGGTAGTTTTATCTTCTTTCTTTGATTTTGTTCTTTTAAGGGAATTTTCTTAATTTCTTACGATTTTCTTTTCTTTTTCTAATTTGCATGCATATATCTGGAAATATGGACAACTCTTTTGAAGACAACGCTATGCAGTACAGCAAATACTGCGAAATTTAGATTATTTTGTCTGTGTCATTTGTAATTTTTCTGTTTCAATACAATTTTGTACTCTCTTTAAAAAATAAAAAAAAAATTAAATTAAAAAGAGGTCATCTGGAGGTGTCTCCTCAGAAGGGGCAGAGAGGCACTAGTCTGTCCCTGCCTTGTTGTGGTGAAGCGTCCTCTTCCCCCGTTGCAAATTCTCTTTGCCGTGAAGTTCGTTAGGGAGAAGGTGATGGAGGGATCATGCTCTAGAATCCCCAGCTCTGTGAACTAAGTCAACCTTTTTTTCACTATAAGAGTAGTTTGCCTTGGGTATTTCATTATAGTGACACATAATAGACAAATACAAGGAGCTTTTCCCTTAACTCACTTTTAATATTTTCACACATTGTCAAGTACTTTTGAAAAACATTATTTTGAGTGAAGACACCACAAACTAGTCTTTACTAATTTGGGGGAAATTTTAATATTCTGTTATTGTATAAGCACTACGATGCACATTCTTACACAAAGATCTTAGAGGGACTATTATTTTATTTGGGTACATTTTTAGAAGAGGACTTATTACAATTAGATCAAGTGGTATGCACAGATTGAGGTCTTCCGATATAGTAAACATCACTCGTGTTTTCTTAGCATATGAGCCCAAATGAAATCTTGCTGAAAGACACAGCTTTGAATAGCATGAAGGTGCCTATTCTTGCAGCTACTCAAGCCCCTATTTAGCATATCAGGTGTTGCCTGGAGAGTGCGTACCCTTGTCAAGAGGACCTGAAGGACACATGGGCTGTCGGGCAGCCAGTGCGCATATGGTCTGCCCTGCCCTGCGTGGTGCCTTGCTGTGCTGGTTGCAGGCATCTCCCTTTCCTCCTCCTCATCCTACACTTATGTGGAAGCTCTGGAGCTCAGACTCTAGGGTTGGGTGCTGTTGCAGCCTCTGTGCAGACAGGCCTGTGCTTTCAAATGCAGCCTCTTCAGCCCTCAGCCATCGCAGTGGCTGGGTCTGGGGAGGTCTGGTGCCTGAGCACGAGACCAACGTACTTGGGCCCACTGTGCTTCCTTTTGGAGGCCCTGGTCTGAAGAGACAATCTGCCTCTTCCTCCCCACAGAAAGTTTCCTCCTAAGGGTACCAAATTTCCCCCCTAAATCTACCAAATATGTCTAAAGAGCAGATGAGACCATAGCTGAGTTGTTCCAATAAAACACCTAGACCCCCAGAACATCAGTGCATTAAAATAGCAGCTAGAGGGAAGAGTGCTACCTGGTCTCTGGTTTCTGACCAATAGCAAGGTTCTACACAATAGACGTGGCTACGCTGTCCTTCAGACAGGTTGGGGCCATTTACCTTTCAAGCAGAAAGCACTTATTTCTTTAAATCACAACATTATATATCATCATTAAAAGGTTTTATCCACTTAGATGTAAAACAGTATCTGGTTAATTTTTTACTGATCATTTTCTTAGCTGTTGCTAGATATGAATGCTTTTTTCAAATGTTTTATGTATTTCTTTCTTTGCATGAGAATTATCTGTTCTTTGGCTTAAATTTTAAACCCTGAAATAGACATCTTTTTCTCATTAACTTTTGTGTTTTAAGGCGGTTAACTAACCATCTGTTCATCAGGTGGGATATTTTAGGGCCAACTAAGAGAAAACCTGAGGGACTTATAAACTCCTAAGCAAAAAGACTCAAGTTGGACAGTTGTGGCGTTGGTTGATCCAGGGCTTCAGAGTGCAACTGAGGGCATCAGGTTTGCCTCTTACTACAAAGCCTGTGAGCACAGCTTGGAGATAAGAGCACACAGAGAGATTTATGACTTGGGGCAGGCAGGGAGCACCTGAGGGGTCATTTCCAAAGCAGCGTCTCCTCAAGCAAGCAAAGCAAGGGTGTTTTGTGGAGACAGACACATTCATATGAGAAAGACCTACAATCCTGTGGAGAGGCAGGCCCACTCCGGAACGTGCTCAGTTTCAGGATGCATGTTTTACCTCCTATTGCCAAACGTGATGGACAGCGCTGTCTCTGGGTGGAGAATTTGGTATACGGAGCTTCTAGGCCACTGCAAAGGGGTTGGACAGGGTGTCTCAGAAACATTGGCTGGTGCCTTGTAAGTTTCTCTGGAGAGTCTCATCTGAAACAAAAAGCAGTGTTTGAGACACACACAGGGTTAAATTGGCAGCAGCTTTTCTCCCTAGCCATAAGAGATTGTCTTAAAGGGTGGCTGCCTGTTGACTGACAGAAGCATCCCCAGGAGCCCAGGTTCGGCTTCTCTCATTTTAACTGAGGTTTCTTTTTTAAAAATTTATGTTTCTTAGTACTGTTTGTGTTTGCTGTAACACCTTCTGCCTTGCTACCTGTGACATGGACTCTGCCTCAGGGCTTTAGGGTCTTCTGGAGATGGTGGCTCAGAGCTTCAGAAGTCACCCTCTGGGCACCACGGCATCTGGGAGTGGGGAAAAGTTGTTGAGAAAATTTCCCAGAAGCCCTCAGGCTCCTTCCCCTCACACCAGCCATGGGTGAAAGGTGGCTACTCTGACCAGCTGACATGGATTAGCACGTGTCCTGAGTCTCCCAGGGAGGAGCAGATGCTTAGAACTGGGGCTGCCTTAGCAAGGAGAACAGGACGGAGTTTGGAATGGCCATCACTAGTGTTTGCTACACCAGAACTTTTACAGAAGAATTCAAAACAACATAGAGGCAGTTTTTCAGATCTTTCCCTGGGTCGAGTCCATTTGGTGAGGAAAGGAGGATCACTAATATCCAATCCTTTCTGCTGTAATAGGATCATTAGTGGAGGTACCCGCACCTCTTTGGAGGTCAGAAGATTCATTTCTCAGCTGCATGGGGATAGGCCTTACGCATAGTCTGAGGCCTTCACATCACTGAGTCTAAGAACATTTACTTTCCTTCTAGCAACTGTTCAGAGCTTCTGAGGACTCGCGTGTCCTGGTGGGGAGCCTGATGTATCCACGACCTCGTCCTGCATCTGCAATGCTCCCCTGCTTGCTTGGTAGGCAAATTAAGGTCCTACTGCTGCCAAAACAAATTGTCATTGACTTAGTGGCTAAAACCAGCCCACACTGGTTATTTTATAATTGGAGAGGTTAGGATTCAAAATGACCCTCACTGGGCTAAAATGAGGCCTCTACTGGGCTGCATCCCTCCTGGAGGCAGGAGGAGGTGATCCATGGCTGTCCTTTGCCAGCGTCTAGAGATCGCCCCAGTGCCCGGCCTCTTCCTCTGCCTTCCCCTTTATTGGCATTACTGATCACTTTTCCTTACTTCGACCTCTTCCCTTATACTTCGAAAGACCCTGTGACTGCCATGGTCTCACCCTGGCACCCCAGGGTGCTGGAGCCATCTCCAGACCACTTGATTAGCGATCTTGATTCCATACGCAACCTTAATTCCTATTTGGTATGCAATATGTTCATAGATTCTCGGGATGAGATTCTCGAGATGAGAAATCTCGAGAGGGACATTTTCTGTCTACCATAGCGGGTAGGAAAATAATTCCCTGTCTCTCCTCCCTAATCTGCATTAGACGTTCATGTCAATAGCACTTAGGATCCTTATGTCTCCGTTTTCTAGAGGCCACATCATTGAGCTCCCTCCGGGCCCACGCTTGCTCTGCCTCTGGCCTTTCGTTGAAGACGCACAACATTCAGAATCAGAGGGAAGGGTGTAAGTAGCTCTTTTTCGGGGCTTTCTTGGCCTCTCTGCCCCTAAGTATCCGTATTTCTGTCTAGCTGCTCATCACAGCCCACCATGCTCTTACTTAGGGTCATGCTACGTATTTTCATTCCTCTTTTGTAATACTCCCTTGTCAGAGCAAATCCACGCTAGAGAAGAGTACCCGCTTGCTTCCCTTCCGCTGCCTTTGTTAGAGTCTGTGGCAACCTCAGGCAAGAGAGGGAGCCCAGTTCCTAGCTCCGACAGGCCATACAAGCTGTCCTTCATACTGTCACAAATTACCTTAGACTATTTCAACAGGTAAGAAGGGATTTTCTTTCGTGTCTCCCCTCTCTCCCCATTCTTATGTGTTACACAACAGGCCTGATCATTGCTCCATCACTGAGACCAGTTGCAGAGGGAAAGCAAGACTGCAAGACTGGCGAGAAACACCAGGGCTGCAGAGCTCCTGGAGACACTGAAAACAGAAAATGTGCATAGCCTGCCTGCTGCTGATAGGACTTGGCAGATGGTGTCTGTGGCTATCGGTGGCCCAGGAAACACTAGAGGTAAGTTATCGCTCTACTTTTGAGTGGAAATTTGGCATTTCAGTCCTAATAACCTCAACATGTCCCAAAAGAAAGCTTAGTAAGTGCTGCCTTCATAACTCCACCTTAAAATTCCTGATCTTTAAGTGATCTATATTTAGCCAAGCATAGATCTGTTGAGACTAACAGTGTCACAGGAAGCCCTCCAGCCTGAGGGCCACGTGTGAAACACTACTCCATACCAAGCTGAAAAAAATAAACATGTTTGAATCATGTTGATTTAATTCGCTTTACAAACCTGTCTGGAATCCTTGTGACTTAAATCTTCTGGGATTTCTATCATGCAGGAGTGGGGGTTGGGCATCTGATGCCCTTGATATGCTAGAGTAACTGCTGGTTGATTTCTGAAGACGCTCTGCTCTGCTGTTGAGTCAGTTTGAGCTGCTGTGACAGCTAGCCATCAACTGGTTGGTAGATAAACAACAGCCGTCCCTGCTCTCTCAGTCCTGCAGGCTGGAAGTCTGAGTTCCGGTGAGAGCTGTCTTTGTTATGACTGGCTTCTGCATCCTCACAGGGAAGTTCAGACTGGAGAGGAGAGCTGGGCTCTTTGGAGATTCTTATAAGGGCTCTAACTCATCCACTCACCAGGGCTCTGCCCTTGGGGCCCCATCTGTCATTTCCTCTTCACCAACTCCCAGAAGCCCTGCCTCCTAATAGCATCACAGTGGAAAGTTTGTTTTGACACAGGGTCTTGCTTTGTAGTGCCGGCTGACCAGTACGGACTATGAAGCTGGTGTACACGCACGGCAATCCTGAGCACTGGGACTGCAAGAGCACATCTACCACACCTGGCCTCATCACCGTAGCAAGTAGGGTTGCAACATAGATGTATTTGGGAGAACACAAATGTCACAGGTCTGCAGTGCATAGCAGAATTGACACAGTTTTGGAGAAACTGAATCCAATAAAGAATTTTTTTTTTTTTTGTAAGTATCTCTGCTTCATTAACCAGCCAGTTCCTGGTTGGCCTGAAACCCCAGGCTTGCAAAGCTTCTTTCCAGCTAAAAGTTAAGTCACCTCTAGTTCCTTTTGAGACAGACAAAAAGGCTGAGCAAGAACTTGAAAGAAAAGGACTGGAAGGAACAGGGCATGCACCGCTCTTCCTGTTTCGCCCCTTGCCACGCACAGATGTAGTGGTACAGCTTGCCTGCCAGTCAAAGCTGCTACCAGCATTATTTCTTATTAGCTATGCACCGCTCTCCCCATCCTGTCATCTTTAGGGTCCTGTAATTATGCAGCGGTGTGCAGCCAAGCTGTCAACAGACTCTTCTGAGTGAAAGGTAGTGAAATAAATTTCTGTAATGAGGAAGGACCATAATGAAAGGTGGGTCTGCAGCCTCCTTCTCCACGGTTCTGGTCTGCCTCATTTTTACCAACCTGTTTGCTTATTCACCACCGTGACAGGAAGACTTTGTTCCACTAGGAGGATGCTCTCACCTTGCATTTCAAATTAAGCCCACGCTCCCAGGACCCCTGTGTTCCTGTCGCAGCCAGACACCAGCGTTGACAATAAGGAGGAAGCTCTCCTCTTCAATCAGATACAGATGAGATGCTGGTTTGCCATCTTGCTCCCTACCGTCCCATTGAAGTCTTTAAAGTGGAGGCAGCTGTCTACTTGCTGATGGAGGATTTCATGGGTATCTGCGAGGGCCCAGTGACCTTTCTGTCATGAAAGGATTCATCCTTGTTTCCTGTGGAAGGTAGAAATTATGCCCTCATAGACGTCCATACTCTGCCTGATCCTCAGAACCTTCCGGCACATTACCATCTGTGGCAGCAGTTCAGTGGAGCCCACTTCAGAAGTCTGGCCTCTGGAATTATATGTTCCTAAGTTATGTTGTTTTAGACGTGGTAAGGATTGAATATGATGTTCCCTTTCTGGAATTTTTTTTGGAGTTTAATCCCCACTGGGAGGCGTTAAAAGGGTGGAAATTTAGTCTGGCTTTGGGCCTTTAGGATGAGTTTATAAGGGTTGTTCCCCTTATTCAGTAGCTTTAGAAGGAGAAAGGGAGGGAGGGAGAGACAGAGAGGGACAGGGAGAGGAAAAGTGAGAGGGAGAGGGAGAAGAAGAGGGACTTGGAGAAGAACAGGGAGAGGGAGAGGAAGGGAACAGACATGCACGTAAGTCCTGCTATGTCTAACCACGTGGTGCCTGGTGCTGCATGGGAACTCGGCTAGCAGGAAGGCCATCACCAGATGCAGCTCCTTGACCTTGGACTAGAACCATGAGCCAAGATAAAATTCTTTTCTGTTCTTTGTAGTTTACCCTAGTCTGTGATATCAACTCATTAGTCATTAGCTCCAGAAAATGCGCCGACACAAGGTCATCACATTTATGGTGACCTGTAACAGCAACAAAGAGGCCCTGAGGTGTTCCTTCAGTCAGAGAACGTTTTTGTGGGGCTGTTTTGGCGGTGGTACTGGGTGCTCAGATCTCTGCTGGCAGTGGATGTCCTCAAATACAGCAAGTCTGGTGTGAAGGAAGAGTCTTCACTCAAAGCAGCTTCTGAGTGGAGTGGGTGAGATAGTTCAGGGATCTGAGGCCCCTGCTTAGGCAAGCTTAGGCAACCACAGGGACTGAGGTTCCATCCCCAGCAGCACATGCTGTGCCAGCCTCACCCCCAGGGCAGGCTGAGCTGGCCATAATACAAAAACAAACAAACAAACAAACAAACAAACAAATAAATAAATAAAGCGGCCTCTGAGGAGGTGGGGGGTTGTGTTTGGCTCAAATGACTACCTCGTTATGTCTGCTCAGGTGTGTAAGGATCTCTCATAGTATGGAAGAGAGGGGTGAGGGAGTACAATGCGTCAGTAGACATCTTCCTGTTTCATCTCACCATATCTCTTCACCCTCCTCTGTTGCGTCCCTTCTTTGTGGAAATGAAATCCTGGGGCCGGCTCCTGCATATTGTGCATTCCCATGGGCCACAGAGTGGGGGCAGGTGATGTTTGATCCCCAGGCACAAGGGAGATCCATCCTCCCTTTGGGTCACGCAGGGTTAACAAGGCACCTCAGACAATGAAGCGTTTCCTCTGTGGATAACCATGCTCAGAAGCCACCCACTAGGAAGCACCTGGGTGGCCTGGTCCAGGTGGCTCTGGGCACCACAGGATACCTGATAGCTCTTGGCCTAACCAGGCTCCTATGACTTATCTGCCTCTCCCTACCACCTGGTTTATTTCTGTTCTATTCTATCTTTTCTGTTCTGTTCTCCATTTGTGCTCTCCATTTCTTCTCGGTTCCTGCTCCCTCATACATTTGTCTCAGGAATGGGGCCTTGCAGTTGTTCCTCTGCCTGAGAACTTTCAGCTGTGGCTTTCTCTGCTCTCAGCTCCAATCCTTGTACATCTGTGAGTTCTTGACAGAGGACATGTCTTATCTGGCCGATTTATTGTGCCGGATCATGTCACTGGTTCCTGACCAGACACACCTTTGTGTGTCAGGTTGTGGACACACTTTTGATTATATAGTCTTCCTCCCTTCAGTCCAGTCAGCTGTCACCAAGAGTGGGGTAAGAAAGGTAACTGCAGGACAGCTGTCTAGTTATGAGGGGACAGTGGCTCAGAAAGGCCAGCAGGTGGAAAGAGAGTTCTTAGTGGCTGAAGTCAATCTCAGGTATGAGCAACAACCCAGGGTGCCGATTTTCTGTTGGAACTGACTGTAGAGGCATCCGCACATGGAATCTGTCCCTGATAAATTGGGAGAAGTCTTGGAGAGCATTCTTGTTGCCTTTCCAGGCAAGGATAACCATTATCTGGCTGAGGGAGCTGAGGTTTTGTGAGACAGATGGCCAATAAAGTAACATTTGTTGTAAAATTTGTTCAATGGCGTGAAGGACCAGATTAGGAAAGCTCAGCACCAGGGGACTAAATAAAATCAGCAACTAATATCATTTAAGTACAATCATTTCTTGCTATTTATATGTGCATGTGGTGTGCTAGAACCACTTGTGGTTACCCAAATCCACAGATCCTCTAGTCTTTTAATAAAATAGCCAATTACTTGCGTATTTTCCATCTGTGGTTGGTTGAATCTGGCAATGCAAGCCCTGTGAGTACAGAGGTCTGATTGTACCTGCTATGTGCTGGGTACGGGTTTAGGCAGTTGGACGATTGTGGTGATCAAAAGTGCTCCCTCATGGAATGACATTTTAAGGAGACAAAGTGTAGTAACAATGTCCCTTGGGTGAGGCTCTACCCAGTCATATGGGCCAGGAGGAAATCTGGACAAGCACAAGAGCTATCAGATGAGATAAGTAGTGACTAGTGGACAAGGGCCAGAGTGGGCGGAGGAAGAGCCGTCCACCACTGGGAGAAGGTGGTGACATGCCATTCTGGGCACCATTTCAGAGGCACTACGGAGAAGACCAGGAAATCTGGCAGTGTTAGGGTTTGTGTCTAGTTGTTCCCCAAACCAAAGCCTCATACAGTCATGGGGCGGGGACTTCTAGAGCTTGAGACTAACTCATGATCCCCTGGGATTACAGGTGCTCCAAGGATTGGATTATGGGTTTCAGCACTGCTGGGATTATGGGTAGGAGTGTTATACCCAGCGTGAGGCAGAGAGCCTGAATATAATACAAGAGATAGAGAGACAGACTCTCTGTTGTCACTGTTGCTGTTCCGCCGCCATGAACTGCTGCTCTCTACCATGTGCCAGCCTGCCTTGGAGCCAGCTGAGTATGGACTGAAACCTCTGGTAACTGTGAGCTAAATAAACTTTTTCTTCCTTCATTTTGGGTGTCGGGTATTTGTCTCAGCAATGAAAGAAGAGTAACTGAGCCAAGCGGGCGATGGTAACATGGACTTACTAGCCACAACTTGTGATTCTCAAGTGAAATTCCTATTTCTGGCTGCAGAAATGGGCACTTGCAAAGCTTGGATATGCAGTGGGAAGGCAAAAACGGGTATATTCGAGGGAGTTGGTTTCTAAGGCATAAGACAAACTCACCTTGGGGTCAAAGTGCAACCAGCAGTAAGATTTATTTATCAACAGAACCCTGAGTTCCTGCCTTCAGGCCTTCCTGATCCCCTCTCAGAATCTTCTGGAGTCAGAATGTAGAACCCGCCAACCAGGTGTGCTGGCTCGAGCAGCCTCGCTATCTTTTTTTTTTTTTTTGTCTTTTTGAGACAGGGTCTTGCTGTACAGTTCAGGCTGGCCTTGAGCTCAGTTTTGTAGCCCAGCCTGGTCTCGAACTCTCACCAATCCTCCTGCCTCAGCCTCCTGAGTGCTGGGATTACAGGCATGTGCCACCACGCCTGGCTAAGCCTAGCTATCTTTACCCTACATTTTATAGCAGGAATACGGACAGATGCTTACGGTCAGGTTTGCTCCTAGGGCTTTGCTTGGCTGGATGACCTTTCCTGTCAATTCTGATTGCTCCAGCCACACATAGCAGGTCTAATTCTTCTTCCATCCAGCAGCCTTCCAAATAGTTGAAATCTCCTGCCATCGTTCTCTGGGCATTGGTTTGAAAACTTTATTAGCAGGAGCTTTCCCTGAAATCACTGCCCATCGCTTTTTGATGTGAATCTTCTACCACAGCCTAGTCTGCAGAGGAGATAAAAGCAGAGCTTTTCCTTTTGAAGCTGAGTTAGTGGCCTATTTTTCCACCCACTCCCACTTGCCCTCTAATTTTTGGCAGCCTCATGGGTATCCATGTAAAATTACCAATGCAGTTTGAAAATCCCTCCCTGAGATTTTTCCCTTTTTAGGTTAAATACCTCTAGTTTCCTCGTGAATCCTCAGTGCACCTAGGAGCTTCCAAAACCTTCACCAACTTAGTAGCCCATCGCTCCCTGGGTGGACTGTGCTTTGTCAGTGTGCGCTCAGGGATTATGCAGTGTGTGTAGGATAGCCTGAACTTCTCTCATCTGGACTCCTGTAGGCCTCCAGCGCGCCTTCTTCTGAGGCATCCATCTACATTTCTGGCATTCATACTGATGCATTCTGTGAATTGTGCTGACTCCCGCTTTGCGGCTGTTAGCCTCTGTGGGAAGAGGTTGTGCATAAAGGGAAGGGACTGATTTCTTCCTGGAGTTTGAAGTGGATCTCTTCACCTCGAGTTGGGTCAGCAGTCCCTTATTTAGCCCGGCCCTCTGGTCCCCAGCTGTGTGACCTGCCTCTCCGTATTCCTACCTTCATTATTTTCTTGTTTCATATGGGAAAACTGAACTTGGCTTAATCCCAAGGTTTCTCTCTGCTCCCTCCCAGGTTCCATGGTGGCCTTTTCCATAGCTACAGATTTGGAACACCGGATTGGGAAGTAGATTGCATTTTTCTCTTACAAACATTTGTTTTCACAGTAACTAAGAGCACTTTTGCTTGAAGTTCAAAAGTATCTTGAGATTTGACATTAGCACTTCTTAAAGGAATACTCATGGTCCTTAGGATCAAGACTTCATTCTTCCAGAGTTTAAGAGGCTCTCCTAACTCCTCCCACATTGTTTCACATTGTCTGGGAATGGCAGCTCTTACTTTATACTGGGATCCTTAATCCTGTCTGCACATCATGGAAATGTCTTTCTTATACCCTGGGTTAGTATTTGTTTTTATCCTTGCTCAAATCCCCACCCTACCTGCAGCTCTGATTTTGATTTTTCAAGCTGTGGCCAAGAGATTGCGCCATGCAGTAGCCCCCTCACCATCTCACCTTCGTTTTCCACAGTTTCAGTTCTCAGTGGTCAACGGTGGCCTGAAAATACTTACTGTAAAATTCTAGAAACAAACAATTTGTAAGCATCAGATTTCCTGTTAGTCTGAGAGACGAAGTCCCATGGTCCAGCTCCATCCTTCGTGGCACATGAGTCATTTTGTTCTGTTGGTCCCTGAGTGATCTCTTTGGTTATCAGACCCTCTGCTATGGGATCCCAGAATTGGCATTTTTTTTTTTTCTTTTTTTGTGGGACCAGGGTTCGAACTCACGACCTCGCACTTGCCCAGCAGGCACTTGTGCCTCGGAGCTATCTCCCCAGCCCCAAGAATTGGCATTTTAGAGAGTCTATTTTACTTCATAATGGCCCCAAAGTGCAAGGAGCATGACACCAGGGAGGCACCAGGTATAAAACATGGAAGGAGAGATGGGTTCTGGCATGACGTGGCAAAACTTCAGGGTGTATGGGAAGACAGTGGAGATCCGGATATACTGTCTGAAGGCTCAGGTGTCTCCCGAGGCTCTTGGAATGTGCCCCCATGGGTAAAGGGAAGTTGACGTAGACTCACTGCAGCGTGGGAAGTGGAGCCAAGCCTAGCCTAACCGGAGCACAATCAGCTCCGTGTCTTACACAACAGCAATGGCCCCTGCGGAAGTCTAGGATGTGTTACTTGCCTGTCCATCAGCTTTGCCAGTCATCCCCGGCTCGCTTATATTAAGCCTAATCTGAAAAGGTTTTAAAAGTTAAAAATATATCATTTTTCTTTCTTAAAAAAAATCTTTTAAAATCTTCTGTATATTTTAACTGTAATTCATTTTCTTTTCTTCTTGATGATGATCTCTTTTCCTTAATTCTATAAATTCAGATTTCCTATGAGTGAAACACTACTTGCTATGTTTATTTTGAACATATACACTAGTTAAAAGCTCATAGTTGTTCTGGTTAATGTCATAGGACTCTGATTCCCTCTGTTTCCTTCTTTGGATATTGTTTCTGTCCCTGTGGGGTTCTGGGCTTTCTACATCTTATCCTGGGCCTTGTGAGATTTCTGGTCATTGGAGAGCCCCTTCTGATCATGAGCAGAGATGTCTAGGGTTATTTTTGTCTTTTACATTTGTGACATTTGAGCGTATAGTTTGTTACCTTAGATTTCAAAGTTCTTTTGAGTTGTAGTAGTTTTCTATTTGAGAACTTTAGCTTTCTTCCTTTTATAGCCACATTTTCAATTTAAATCCATTCCTTTATGCCCATTCCTTGTGGTGAATTTGAGGGTTGTGAGAGGAGGTGGAGAGAAGATTCTGCTCTAAGCTCTCACAGGCTTCTTTGTTCTTAGGCCTTTGTCTCTTAAGGCTTTTCATTCTTATCCTTCTAAAAGGTTATAATGACCTTCAGATAACTGCAAGTGGGTCAGAGATCTTTCATTACCCTCCCATTTTTTTTTTTTTTATCTGAACTGTAGCCTGAGTACATTCCTAAGCTATATCAATCATTGTTCTATAAAAATAAGCAACAAAAAATTCAAGCTCAACTGAGATGCTCTGACTGATTGCCGATAGCCAGAGCAGCATACATTTCTTTTGGAAAGGACTTGAAAGTCTTTGATGAACTGAGTTCTGCTCCACAGAGACAGGCTGCTTGGCTTCTGGCTCCACAGTCTTTACCTTCTTTTTGCTCCCTTCTGTCTTATTTTTTTGTCCTTTTACACTCAGTATTCCCCTGGACTTTTAATGGATTTCTTTCCTGTTTTTACACTTTTTTTTCCCCCACTCTTTCCTAAATAGAAAACACATGCATTTGGAAACTGACTTTGAGAGCACTGTGCCTTAGCTTTTCTGTTTTGCTCCTTTTCTTAGCGGTGAGCGGGCTGAGGCTACCAAATGACCACCCGATCTGGACTGTCCCCGGCCCTCTCAGTTCTTAGTGTTGCCTTTTCACAGAAAGGGAGGACAGTATCACTCTACTTTGGCAGCCCAGACATACTGAAGAACAGGAAATGATCAACAGCTTGCTCGTCCTACAGGGCTGGAGATCAAATGAGATAGCAAAATGGTGAACATAAGCAGCTTTATGAAGACCGAGTGATGATTCCGCTTTCCATTTTGTGAGTTGAACACTCAGCTTTGTCTTAGGAGACTGTGCACTGCTCCACAAAGAACAAATTGGGAATTAGGAAGGCTGGGTATTGATCCCAACTTCATGAACTGTAATATGTCGTATAAATGGAAGTTATGACTGTTACTATTAACAGTAACTGTGTGTAGAGTTATGCTTTTTATATGCATTAGTTCATTTCATCTTCACATCTCTTTAAGGAGGTTATTTTTATTGGCTTTGTATGGCAGCAAAGGAAACCAAAGTGTAGGGAGATTTAGGGACTCATGCAACATCACATTTCTAGTAAGTGATATTTAAGCCCAGGATCTCAGAGCCACTACTGTGTGTTTACTATTGTACTGAAAATTTTTGGTATTAACTATAATGAAAATAAGTAAAATATGTATGCAAATGCTGCATTTTCATCTACTTTGTCTCTCTCAAAATTGAGAGAATGAATCACTTATTTTGGGGGCTAAAATGAATCTGAACAATAACTTAGCACAGACTCCTCAATCTGTAGTTGAGAGAACGAAAGCCTCATGAGAGGATGTGCCTCTCCTAAATTGGCAGTGAATGGCTGAGCTGGACCCTGCGCCTCCGAGGCACCCGACTCTGTGTGAGCTCCCTTTCCCAGTCTCTTCTCATTTGCTGTGTTGCCTGGCAATTATCATAGCTGCATTTGACTTTTTTTTTTTTTTTAAAGGGATCTTAACAGTCACAGCTTGAATGAAGCTTACAGACTCACATGATGTAAAGGAGGAAATCATGCCTGCTCTTACCAAGGTCTTTTGTCTCAGGTTCATTAGGTAGGAAGAGTTTCACTGACTTTTGGAAATGACACTTTCCCAAAGTGAATAAACTCCCTGCATATTCTCTTTCCTTACTGCGCTTTTGATCTTCTTGTGCCATTTCTTGGCTTCCAAACTGGCTTCAGCGGTGGCAGCCAGTTCATCTTTGCATCAACAACGTGCAGAGGCAGGAATGGGCTCTCTCATATTTGCACATAAGCAAAGAGGCCATTCTTAGAGCCGCACGCCATTTCCTTAACCTGAAACCAGAAAGGGAAAGGAATTATCCAAGGTTCCAAGTAATTCAAATGATGAAGCTCTATCCCCGTGGGATGCGAGGGGCCCAGCCTTCCCTTCAAACCAAGGAGGATGGAAGCACAGTGGGTTCTGAGGGCAAGGAAGAAGGGAAATGTGACTTGCGAGTTCTGACATTCCATCTCACTAAGACTATTTTTAAAGCTAAAAAGTCAAGAAAAAAAATATATAAGCTATATATATATATATATATATATATGTATAGCTATATACATACATACATATATATACATATATATATATATATATATATATATATATATATATGTATATATATATGTATAGCACTATGGACTTTGTCATTTCTCTGCAACCAATGTCATCATAAACCTCTGTCAGAAGAGTGAGACAATGTTACCATTAGGAAGAAAATGGTCATACCCAGTACTGGTGATGGTGTATTGAAATACTCTGACTCATGGCTGGCAACAAGAAAAATGGCATTCAACCTTTTAGGGCTTCATGTGGCAAGATGCATTAAGATGCAAAAATATTCTTGTAACTTCATAAAATTACTAGGAATCAATCCAAACAGGGGAAGACTGTCAGCCAGAAGATATTGACTGCAATGTGATTCAAGGCGCACACAATTTGGCAATAACTAATGTGAGGGGTTATGAGCGGGTGGTAGCAAAGGCGCTGACCTGGAACCAGGCGAACCTGAATACAGATCTTACTTTTACTACCTGCTTATGGCAGATACTGGCCCTTTTCTGTTTGAACTTAAAACAGTGAGCATACCTTTGGCTGATAGGAATATCTGGGGATTCAGGAAAAAATATATAGAATTCTAGTTACATAGCAGGCACTTCAGAAAACAACTACTGAGCCCTGATTACGAGGCAGGTGCACACATGTGTGCACACGCATGGTCTAAAACCAAAGAAATGAAGGTCGTCTCCTTAGAGACAAATACAGCATTGAACTTTTTATAAATCAAGACTTTGAATCAAAAGAAAACTCTGTTATACAATAATACTAAATGAGAAGTCAGGATTAAAAAATTACTATTGCAGTGGCGAGCAGAAACACAGAAATGACACCCAGGATTTGGAGGCAGATGTATTTACATTGAAGGACACAGATCGGGACCATTCCCAGAATATGAGGCCCTGATCTCTGGTGGCCAAAGGCTTATATGTGATATGCAAGCAGGAAGTGCAGATGCAGAATGGCTCGTCCACTGGGGATTGATGTATATGATGTGCGACACAGTGACCAGCTGCCATCACAGCAGCAGCAACCAGAACTGGAACAGAAAGCATTACTGGGGCAACCAAGAAACTGAAGCATACTGGCTGGGAGCTAGGCAGTTTTTGTTGTGTTATCATGTTAAAAACAATCTTACACAGGAAAAAAAAAAAGGTTCTGTATCCATATAGTAACAAGGTTGTGTCAGACTTAGTTGGATGATCAACAACTTCCCTGTATTTTTCTCTATTCCAGTATTACATTTAGGGTAAATTAATAGTTAAAAATGCAGCGCTGTGGACGTTGAGCATGGTGGTGCATGCCTAAAATCCCATCATTCTGGGAGGCTGAGGTAAGAGAATCACAAGTTTGTACCTTTTCTGG
>PVJA010002320.1:56608-108995 GCA_004027025.1 Myocastor coypus
AACAACAACAACAAATAAACAACAACAACAACAACAAAACGAAGTAGTAATAAAATAACCAGCATTAGAAATGATACAAAATTGCACTCAATAAAGTAATAGGAATTCAACAATGGTTACTGTATTGCATGATGTTATCTTCAAATTAACCAGTTGAGCTACCAGATATAAGCATGCAAAGTTGCTTTAAAAAACAAAACAACACAAAACAACAACAAACACATTATAATAAAATTTTAAAGCATAAGAATAAAAAAGTGGACTAAGTGCTTAGGTAAGTGCAGGGGTCAGGGTTGGATCCTTGGCACCACATGCCACACTGGCCCCACCCCTGGGGTGTGCTGAGACTACAAGAGACTGGGCATGGCGGTGTGTCACTGTAATCCCAGCACTAGGGAGGTAGAAAACAGGAGGATCACTAGAAGTCTGAGTTGCATAGTAAGACCCTGCACACACACACACACACACACACACACACACACACACACACACACACCCAAGAAGACAATAAAGAGAAAAATTTTAAGTATTCACTGCTTCTCTTAAAAGACCAGCAGAAATCAGCAGTACAATTATCCAAATCATCATGCATATATACATGAATACATCTTTTTTCCTTCTTTTGACCTTTTTCTTATCCCAGTTTTTCCTTCCCATTGAACAAATTCTTTCCTTTCACAGTATCTATTGCACCTTTCAGATCATGTTTGCCCTTTCAGGTTTCCACACTAGTGAGACAATATGATGTTTGCACAGGTGGATCTATTTATTTCAATTACCAGTACAGTCTCTAGTTGCATCCATTTATTACAAAAACCTCAAATTTTTCTTTTTTTCTTTTTTTTTTTTTAAAATAGCTGAGTAACACTCCATTGCGTAAAAACACCATATCATTTTCACCCATTCCTCAGCTGATGGGCCTTTGGGTTGTTTTCAGGATTTAGCTATGACAAACTGCACTGCTATAAGCAGGGGTGCTCGTATAGCTCTGTGGTACAATGATTTCAGTTCCTGAGATGGATTTTTAATACTTTCTTCTTCCTTAATTGTTTCTGTGAGAGTGACTCTTCCATAGCCTTTTAAAAATTTTATTTTAAAGAGCACAAAAATAAAATTAGAAACAACACAAAATTTCAGAAAGCAAGATGATAAGAATTCAACAACGGTTGCTATATTGCATATTGTTGTCTTCAAAGGAGTTTGTTCAGATTACCAGACATAAACATGTACAATATTCTCCTTCCAAGATTCCATATATTTTTGACAGTCTTTTTTGCTACATTTCTTATATCTGGTGATATATTTTGATATTTATTGAGGAAGGTTTCTTCCTGCCACTTGGTTCTTTTTAGCTCTTGCTTCACACAGTGGTCTCCTTTTGTGGCTGTGACTCTCCCCTCCTGCCCGTGTTCCTCTGTCAATATTCCTGGTGGAGCTCTCTGTGGTCCTGCAACCCTATTTGATCTCTTAAATTGCCTTGCATCGATTCTGCTCCTCGCCCTCCTTTTTTGCGCCTCCCTTTCCCACAGTTGCCCATCAATCTTGTCCACCTTGGAGGTTGAAAAGGATTTTCTGTTCATTAATGACTTTTTTTACTTTCACCTATTCTTCTCTTGTCAGAAAAATTACTGATCTCCATACGCCCCTAGTAAGAATAGCAGGATGCGCTCTGGTGGGTGGGAAAGCTGAAGAGCAAGGTCAGACAGTGGGAGCTAAGGGACATGGAGCAGCTCCAAGGGGGCACCCTAGAGAATCTGATTGGGACGCTGCAGGCCTCTGGAGTAGCCCTCAGCATAGCTGGACACTGTCACTAAGATGGATGGACGCTTCCCCCGTGCTTTCCCTACTTGGCTGAGAACTGGAGTCAGAGGCTAGGAATCACCCTCCCTCTATGGGTGGGCATGTTATTCAGCTTTCTGTCACTATGATGAAATGTCCAAGATAAAGAAATTATAAAAAGGTTTTTCTGTTTCACAGTTTTAAGGTTTCAGCCCATCACTGCCTCATGGCTGTGGGCTTGTGGTGAGGCATTGTGGTGGAAGTGAACCACAGAGCTAGACTGCTCACCTGGCCAGAAGCAAAGGGTCCACTGACTCCTGACAGCACCATTCTGGGGACCCAGCCATCAGCAAACGGGCCTTTTGGTGCAGTCAACATCAAGCCATCCCCCGTGGAGAGAAGGTCTTTCCTCTCAGACTACCACGGTGGAGACGGTGATTGCCAAGACATACCCAGGCTGGGACATGTGGGAAGAAAGTTCAGGTCCTGGAGGAGAATAAACAGATGAGACCAGCATCCTTTACATTGCTTTCCAGGACAGATACCTCTTTACAAGTAGCACTCGTCTATGCAGCATTTTCTCCCTGCTTTTTCATGAGCAACCCTCTAGCTCTGGCATTGCATTACAAGTAAGAGGATAACTTGCCTTTCTATTGTTATGGTATTGACCTCGTGTGGTGTGGGGATTTATTTTTATCTCTCCCCACAAAAGCAGCTCTCTCTGAAAAGCCTTCCTCCACTGCTGCTTTGCCAGTATGCCTGTCTTTTTGCCGGTTCCCAGCTCTGTTGCAGGGTAGGGAACGCAGCTATTTTCCCACTGAATCTAAAGCTGCCTGAGGTCAGATACTTCTTCTCTTCATGTTATCCTCAGCTCCTCTAATCCCAGTGTGTGGAGACACGGAGGCAGGAGGATTGCTATGAGTTTGAGGCCAGCCTGGGCTACACAGCAAGTGCAAGCAGCCTGAATGACATAGGGAGACCCTGCCTCAAAACAAAATGAAATCAAAACTATCTAAATGAATTAACCAATGTATGTCAATTCTCTCTGTAATTTTTGTTCATTGACTTAGAGCAAACATATGTCCCATATTTTCTGACACAGTCATTAGGGAAATCTTTCCAATGAGGAGTACTCACTGTCTAGATATGATTCATTTTTACACATTGTTATACGTCCTTTATAATGCCTTCCTGAATCGTAGATGGCTCTTTGTCAGACCACATGCCAATTTTGGTTCACAAAAATGTAATGCATGAGGTTATTCCAAGATAGCACACACTTCTTGAAATGTTACAAAAAGTCATTGCAGTACACATTTCTTCCCACAAAGACCTAAAATAAACCCTCAAATGGATTTTCTCAGGTGTTAAATAGCAGTCTCTTGATAGCTTTTCTAATTTTGGGCATAGGTGTAAAATCTTTTGAATGAAGATACAAAAGTTTGTGTGGAGGGTGGGCTTATCATGCTAGAACTAGGCTAGGCCTTCGTGCTAAGCTCCCTGACAGATGTCCCTCTCCTGAGCCTGTCAAAACCTCTGTCTTAGCTACTTTCTCATCATTACAGTAAGGTACCCAGCACCCACAATTTAAGGCAGGGGAAGTTCATTTGGACCCAGGTTTTCAGTGTATGGCTGGCAGGAAAGAAATCTGCTCACCCAACGGCAGCCAAGAAGCAGACAGCGATGCGAGGAGACAGGAAAAGGGAAGGAGACACACTTTCTGGGCCACAGCCCCATGACCCATTGGGGCTGACTGGACCCCAGCAGCTATCAGGGCCCATAATCCAATCACCTTGCAAACATATTGGCTTGGGGGGGCCACTTTAGATCAAGCCATAACATTTTACCTATGGACCCCAAGAGACTCACTCAATCTCTTTAGGCAGAAAGAGCCTAGTCTATCTCTAAGAGTTGCTAGTGTTAAGAGTTCCATCACTGTGGAAAAGTCCAAGTATGAAGTCTCTGCTGAGACTCAAGGCACATGGTTGGCTTTCTTGGCAGCCAGGCCCCATCCTGCAGCTAAGGGTCCCAGGCAGCAGTTGTCTCCTTGGCACACAGAAAGCACTTATTACTCTAGAGAGTTCAAGGATTTCAGGAGCCACATGTCCCAAGACCAAGCATATAGTTCTCAATAAAATGGGGGGGGGCATGCGGAGATAGAGAGACAGAAAGAGACAGAGACAAAGAGAGACAATGATAGACAGAGACAGAGAGACAGAGAGAGACAGAAACAGAAAGACAGAGACAGAGAGATAATGAGAAAGACAGACAGAGAGACATAGAGAGAGATGGAGAGAGACAGAGAGACAGAGACAGAGGGAAACAGAGGGAGACACTCAGAGACAGAGAGAGACAGAAACAGAAAGACAGAGACAGAGAGAGATAGTGAGAGACAGAGAGAGAGAAAGAGAGAGAGAGGGAGAAAGACAGACAGACAGAGAGACAGAGACAAAGACAGAGAGAATTGTTTTGAGGAATTGGCTCACATGTGCACACAACTATATAGGCAAAGAGGCTCCTGAGTCTGCAGTTGGTAAGCTACAGATCCAGGAGAGCCGGGTATGCTGTAGCTCCTGCCTCAGTCCTAGAGTACTGCGAAGCAAGAGAGCTGAGGACCGAAGTTGAAGTCTGGAGGCAAAAAGACTTGAAACCCAGGAAAAAACTGATACTTTAGTTCAAGTCCAAAAGTAGAAAAACAAAGCAAAAACGACAACACTCAAAGCTGTCAAAGGCAGTCCGACAGGAGGGATTCCTTTTTTCAGCCTTCTTGTCCTATGGAGGCCTTCCACTGATAAGATGAGGCCTGCCCCATCAGGAAGGGCGATCTGCCTTACTCAGTCTACGGATTCCAACATAAACCGCATCCAGTAGCACCCTGGCGTAAACTCACAGAGCGGCGCTTCTCTCCCGCCGCCCAAGGTCCAGCAGCTGGGAGCCGGGGAAGGACGCAGCGCAGGTGGCCGGCTGTAGCCAGACCCCCTCCCCACTCTATCCTTCTTTTCTTTCCTCCTCTTGCCCGGCTGACTTTTCTGGTTGGATGACTTAGAACACTGCGGCCCCTATCCACTCACAGTACAACTCAGGCCACTTTGCTGCAATCATGGCACTTTTCTGGGAATGTCTGACCTTTTATTCTTCATTCTGCTTGGTAATTTGTCTGTAAAATCCAGCCCGCAATTTCCTCTTACCTTGCTCATAGAGCTATCTGCCCAGTACATCACTTACTGCCTTGTTTCCAAGATACATTTCCTACTCTTTCTTCAATCTCAGAAATTCAAACTCTCCCAAATTTTCTTGCAGCAGGTCCCAGGTGCCTTGCTGATGCTGTCCTGCCCACCCACACACGCTGCATTAAAAAATAAAGGCTTTCTGTTTTCAAGGAATATAGACAGACCTCATGGTTGAGACAGGGTGGGGGAAGGTAACTTCATCTCATTCAAAATCAAAACAACTGAGTGACTATTTTCACCATGTTAAAAAAAAAAAACAAAACAACAACAACAACAAAAAAACCACCCTACTTTCTTAGTTACTATTTCAGGCATTATAAAAATGTCTTTGTCATACATTATAGTTGTGGCACATTGGTGGCTCCTGTCATTTTCTGGGCCAGGTGAGAGGTGTCTAGGATCCACCCTAGACCTCATGCATGCTAGGTAAGGGTTACATCCCCAACTCATTTTTTTCAGTATTTTTTGAGAAAGTATCTTGCTTTTGGTACAGGCTGCCTGTCTCCCTGGGATTATAAGTATGTGTTACCATGTCTGGCTTCTCTTAATTTTTGATCATTTTTTGTTTGCATGTTTGTTTTTTTTTTTTCTTTTTTTGAGACAAGGTCTTGCTGTATAGTTCAGGCTGATCTTAAACTCACTATGTAGCCTTGACAGGCCTTGATCCGCTGCCTCAAACTTATGGTGATCCTCCTGCCTCAGGCTCCCAAGTTGTATTAGTTACTTTTTGCTCGTTGCTGGGACAAATACCCAACACTCAAAATGAAAGAAGGAAAGGTTTATTTAGCTCACAGCTTGTGGAGGTTTCAGTCCATATTCGGCTGGCCCAAGGCTGAGTGGAACAGAGCAGAGAGCATCCAGTTCATGGCGGCGGAACAGCAACAAAATGGTGGCAGAGGCAGCCAACCAAACAGGGCAGCAGAGCAGTAGCACCAGCTCGAGCTCCAGTCTGTCTCTCTGTCTCTCTTTATATTACATTCAGGCTCTCCGCCTTAGCTCCCGCCCTAAGCTACACCCATAATCCCGGAAGTACTTCCACCCATAATCCCATCAGTACTAAAACCTATAATCCCAGGGATCATGGATCAAGTCTCAAACTCTAGCAGTCCCCGCCCAATGACTCCATGAGGCTTTGGGGGGACAATGAGACATAAACCATAACACAAGTGCTGGGATTATAAGTGTGGATTTATACGTTGAGCATTTTTCTGACATTTTAAGAACCATGTTATGGTCATGCATTTGTTAAGGTCTATTATTATTCCTTTATTTAGAATAATCAAGGGCCAAAAAGCCCTTGAGGCTTTTCTGGTCATTTAGACCTTAGTGTTAAATGACTTTCTTTAATCCACACAACCAGTGATGGACAATACCAGAAGTAATAGTCTGATGTTGTCGCCATAGGGGTCTTCAGGGTAATAGGTGACACATTGATGGCTGGAAGTGCTCAAAATCCAGATGTATTTTGTTTTGTTGATCCCAGAAGAGCTAACTTGGCACTCGTCTTTAGTGAGGGTGCTAGATGTTGAGTACATTCTTTCTAGGAAAACCAAGTCTGGCTAGTCTACTACATGAAGATCTAACTAGGGCTGGAGGTATAGCCCTGTGGTAGAGTGGTTGCCTAGCACGTGTATGGCTTTGTACCACATGAAAAAGAAAATGCATGAATGTATGAATGAGTGAATGAATGAATGAGTAAATAAATAAGAGCTTATAAAGAAATACTTCCAGATGAATATTCATGCCCTTGCAGTTCAAAGAATTCCCCATAAGTAGGGACTTGAAGCAGGGACAGGGTAAGCTATGACCTGCTAATTCATGTACTGGGCATGTGCTGGCTTTGATAGCATCCAAGTGAATTTGCCTCTTTCCTGGCCTTTGGCTGGACTGCTTAAATCTGTCTTTCAAGGGAGGATGTGTGTTCCCACCTTTGTCCGGACACCTCAGGAGAGGGTCACTTCATGTCTCAGAAATCCTCTCTCTGGCCCAACCACCACCTCCCACAGGATAGTGTGGGCCTCCCAAGTGACACCTGCCAGTGGGGAGACTTTTTTGGTTATGGCAGTAATCTCACTGTTGGTTACAAAGCAAGTCACATAGTTCGGCGAACTGCACAGCCTCACAGAGCAGACTGTGAGAAACTCTCACAAATCCCTTTTTTGAACTTGAGCTTTTAAAATTTTCTGGTAATATCCTCCCTGTCCCCATGTTTCAAAGTATTTTACTTCCCAAGAACATCCAATTCATTTATTTTCCAAAATAATGGGAGGAACTTGCCATGTAAGCAATAAAAAATGTTTTCTGAAAAAGAATAATTCTGATACGGTTTCTAAGGCAACCAGGAGAATAAAATAAAGTGATAGAACAGCACCTGCAAAACCAGTGTAAAATTCTGTGTAGGTCTAGAAAGAGCCATTACCTTTTAAAATGATAAATTAAAAGACCTGATGTTTGGTATGTGAGAGCTTAATAATTCAGGTCACATTTAAATGAGTACCCTGGGCAGTTTTTGATTGCCGGTTCATCAGTGGTGTTATATGAGCGTAACAATGGAAGGCTATAGACACCAAACATGATGTGCCTCTCTTTTGAAGCATAAGCCCACCTCTCTTGAGATAACAGCTTATGTTAGGGCTTATGGATAAGCCACTGTTTTTGGGAAGGGCCTTAAAGAAGTACTCTTTAAGAGTACTGCCCATTTTAAATGTATTTTTAAAAAATGAATTATAAACACTATTTTTCTAGGAAGATTATTAAAACACAGGAACATAAAAGTTAATCCAGTGGAAAATGTAGCAAAGGATCACAAGTAATTTTTGAGGATTACTAAATTATCAGTAGATTACATTATAGTAGGGCAAAAAGTGGTTGTGGTCCATTAAAAATGAACACAATCCCTTCTCTTATTTATGGGCAGCTTTCCTGCTCATACTCTGTACTATCTTTTATATTATGATAGATATATCTGGTGCATTGTGCAAGCTCAAGAGAGTACCAGTTTGAAAACAGTTATCGCATGTCCTACCCTGCCCCTCCAAACGGGTTCTCTTGACTTCTTTTTCTCTGCTCTTGATATGATCCTGGCTGGAACCTGTAATTTTCCAGTCATTCTCAGAAGGGGATAAAATCCAGTGGACACATTCAAGAAACAAGTGCTATTTTATGCAAAGACTCATCCAGTTCTTCTTTGTTCCAGGTGGACTTGGTCGTTGGAAGCCTGGGGAAGAGGGGAGATGCTGTGGCTGGCTACTCTGTCGCTTCGCCTTGCTTTCTTTCCTTCTCTCCTCTGGCTCCTCATGCAGCGCTGGAATCCTTTGGGGCTGTGTGCTGGGGCAGGAAGAAGTCCAGGCAAGAGGGGTCCTGCTTGACAAGCGCAGAGCTCCAAAGGCTGATTTTCCTCTATTATGGGCTCTGAGGAGCTCTTTCGGAATTTCATCTCTAGTTCCTTTTGGGTGGGCAATGTCTCCTCCAGAGGGAGCTCCACTTTTTGCGGTGGTCATCTGGCCTCTCTAGGAATCTCAGGGTAGGGGCAGAGTTCCTCTTAAAGTGAGATAGCCTGATTTTTTCTGCAGGGTTCCTCTCTGATCCGTAGGGAATGTAGGCATCCTCCTCCCTCCGGAATTCATAAATGCAAGTCAGTACCATAGCAGTCATGTCCTTTCCTAGGAATGACCTTGACACTGTTTATGCAAGCTGTGTAATCATTTTCAAAAGCAAAGATGACTCATTATAGGCATAGACTATCATTTAATTAACCAGACTTTTCTTGTACTTCTAGGTGATTTCCATTCTTTTAATATAATAGTGCTATAATGAAAAAAGATAGGCTTGGACAAAGACAGCATTATTGTGCATAATGAAAATCAGGGGTTTGGAAATTCACTAAACTGTAAGGAAGACTTTTAAGGCCTATTGTCAGTTATGGACTATTACTCTGTGAAAGCTGCAGAGGACTGATTTTTCTTGCCTCAGAGTTCTTTCTGATGAGGTTCACTAACTTTGCAAGTGACATCAAGAAATTTCTCCTACTTACAGACCTAATATGAAATTCCTCCAAACAGTGCCAGGGTGTACAAGATCAAGAGCTTGGTCACTGGTCCATGATATGAATACTGTGGATGCCACTAGGTTACAACCATGGAGACAGAAGTGACAACGGGCGTGTACTTGGTCATGCATGTGGCTCTTTTCCACTGGTGTATTAAAAGGAAGCATCTTGATTTGCCGCATCTTCTAAAACATATGAATATTTGGATCAAGTCCTCCCAAATACAAGTATTCAATGATGAAGATGTTGGGTCCCCATCAGGCTGACAATAATGATATTTAATTTATAAGATACTTTATGTTTCAGGTTTTTACTTCAATTACTAAGTTTGATTTTTACAACGTCCCTACAACATAACTGGGGAAGTTTGCTCTCATTCTTATTTCATTGACCGTGCAATAGGGAATGAAAAATTAAGTAGACACTCAGGTAAAAGGCTGGGAGGAGGTAGAGCTGGCCTTGGAGCCTGGGTTTCTAGGCATTTGCCTGCTGTTTAATGCTCCATGCTTTCCCTACCCTACAAAGTCTCCCACCATCAACCCAATGCTTCAGTTGACTCATTTCTCTTGCCTACCTCCTCTCATGTCACACATATACGTCATCAGGTGCCCCTCTGTCTACTTCCAAACCATATCCCAAGTCTGTTCTGTTCTCTCCACCCCATGGCTCATATCGCTGTATAAGATAGTGACACCTCTCATCTGGAAGATGTTGACAACTGTCCTCCTGGTTTCTACTCTTATTCTCCTACAGTCTAGTCCTCAGGTGGCAAAGAAGCATATCAGTCCATTTCCTGTCACTTACACAAAGTACCTGGCACCTGCAGCTTGAAGGAGGAGAGGTTTAAGTTGGCTCAGAGGTTTAGAGATTTCATTCTGCAGTCAGCTGGCTTCAAGGCAGAAGTGTCGTGGTGGAAGGACGTCGTGAGCAGAGCTGCTTATTTGAATCGATTCACCAATGAGTGGCATCCCCGTAATCCAGGATTTGCTTACGCCAGTTAATCACAATTAACCATCAGATGTCCCCAAAGCACATGTGGAACTCTGCTCTGTCCCTGTTCAGAGTCCTTTTATTGCTCACAAGCTCTTGGTCCTGGTCTCTCATACAGCAAGCCCGACTGGCCTGGCCTCTCTGCCCATCTGTGCCATTCTCCTCCCAGCTCCTGTCGGCTCAGTGTGCCCAGCTGCACCTGGCTCTCTCTGGTACCAGACCCAACCACACTCATTGGTGTTCATTTTAGATGTCGCACAGGCTGATGTCCAGCTTTCCTCCTGGCTAGCTCCTTCTGGCATCCAGGTCTTCTGAATACCACAATTCCTGAAGGAGACCCTGGTAGCTTCTTCCTCCTTGTCTCAGGTTACTTCATCAAGGTATCCACTTTATTGATTTAGGGTGTATCTTGGTCCATGAAAAGGAAAGATTACTTCATTCATAGATTTTTAAAAAAAATTTTGTATTTATTTGGTAAAGGGTCTTGGTATATAGCTTGACCTTGTAGTAGTCTTCCTCAGCCTTCCCAGCACTGAGATTACAGGCATGCACCTCCATACTCGGTTCTGATAGCCAGCTCAGCTTGCCTGGAGCCAGCACAACATGAGGTACTGGGAATCAAACCTGGATCCTTGTGCTTGCCAGGTAGGTGCTCAGACCACTGAGCTATCCTCTCAGCCTCAAGATGAGTCCATTTGTAAGTGGAACAATCAAGATCTGAATCCCAGTAGGTAGGCTGTGTAGCCTTTGCTTGTGGGTGGGGATCTTGCCTATCACATTTAATGGTAATTCACTAAATGTGTTTCGAATGACAATAATTTTGTGCTTTGTAAGGACACCCTGGCGATGGATCTACATAAGCTTATCCTGGGTGTAACCCTTACCTGTCTGATCCTATCGCCTCTGGCATTATCTAGGAACTGACCTGGTTAATATTTTCTGAGATATTTCAATCGAACTTTGTCTTTCAGAATAATGTTTGAAATTAGAGCTCTCATTTATATGTAATCCACATACTCAAAACTAACATTTACTTGATGATATATAATTTTCCATGTGTTTCTTGTCATTGAACAATGGCGCAAAGAAAAAAAAAAAAAAAAAAAAAAAACAATTCCAAATCCCTTCTGGAGACGAGGTGAGGCTAAAATATAATTGTTATCTCAGCAGGTTCATGCAATAACTTTTCAGCTACAGTTAAAGTAGAGTACAACAACCACATGCTAAGAATTTGCTTGTGCTGATAAAGTCACCAGGGAACCTTTGTCTGTATTAGTGAGACTAATTCTGAGTTGATAGAGTGAGATCTTACTGAGAATGTCCAGTTATGAATTTAAAAATTAAAACAAAGAACAGTGGCAGGGCCGAGCAGATCCACATTAAGTAATAGTGTATTTATTTTATTTATTTTATTTTATTTTATTTTTCTTGTTTCAGAACCCTTGTTTGCTTATTCACTCATTTTCATGGCTGGCTCAGCCCGCCCCGAGGGCAGCGCTGGCACAGCATGTGGTGTCGGGGATCGAACCGCAGTCCCTGAAGCCACCCAAGCTTTCCCAAGCAGGTGCTTTAGACCGCTGAGCCATCCCGCCAGGCCCCAATAGTGTATTCAAAATAAAATACTGGGGAGGTAGCACATGCAGAGAACTGAGCTTAATCCTAGTACCTTTGTTTTTCTTTTTAATGAACATTTTTCATATTTGTTAACCATTTACATTTATCTGTCTATCTATCTATCTATCTATCTATCTATCTATCTATCTATTATGGCCTGCTCAGCCTGCCCTGGGTGTGGGGTTGGCGCAGCCTGTGCTACTGGGGATCAAACCGTGGTCCCTGCAGTTGCCTAAGCTTGCCTAAAGGAGAGCTTTAGACAGCTGAACCATCTCACCAGCCCCATTCCCAATATCTTTGGAAGAAAATCCTTCCTTTCTTTTCCTATTGTTTCCGCAGAGCACCCACTTCTTACACTGCCTCTGATCCGACCTGCAGAGTTTCCCTCTTCCTCTGCAGTCGGCCCTTTTCCAGGAAGCCTGTGCTGAGTCTTTTCCGATGCAGTCCTACCCTCCGGACTTACTTGTCCTGTGTCCACTGACCTCATGGTTTCCTTATGTAACTACGTCTGATGAAGGTCCTGTCCACGACTTACATCTACGTTATGTCTTCCTCGGACAGCTTAAGTTCTTTCTGCTTCCGCTTTTTTTTTTTTTTTTTTCCCCTACAGTCTTGTTGCTGGGTCCCGGGCTGTAGGATGCTGTCCTAGCTGCGCAGCTCAGGGCTCTGATGGTGAGCTACCATGGTTCAGATATCTTGTTTGCACTTGTGAGAGGTGCAGACTTTGATCAAACTGCTTCATTTTTATGTGCAACTATTTATTTTTCTATAAAATGGGATAATGTAGTACACACCTCAGGGTCTTATGCAGGTTACATTATGGTACACAGAGCACTGAGAATACTGCTCAGTGCAGTGCAAGTGTTTATGCTGTTGTAATAATTGCTGAAAATGGTGATTGTGTCTGAACTCATCATGGTTTTTGTACTTAGTACTTAGTACATAATTTATACTCAATAAACCTATCTGATACTGGCTAAAAGGTAGATTATCTACAGCCAAGAGAGGGTGAGACTAAGTTATGTTGCTTTATGCTTTGAGATCTTGAAACGATTTCTTTTGCTGAACTATCACAGTGAAAAGCTTTGTAATATGGAAACTAGTAGTTTAACGCTTAACATATGTAGCAGAGGCTTTGGGAACAGGAAGCTTGTAGCACAAACAATGGCTGAGGTTGGGAAAGTAGGTGATAGCAAATATTTGATGCAAATTTTATCTATATAAATCAAAAGATAAAAAGGAAAAAATCAGAAAAATATATTTAGCAAATCAATGAGGGGTAAGGAGGTTTTGGGGCAGAATGTGGACACTGAGCTGGTTGCTATGAGTTGTACATAATTAGGTACTAAGAGGAAGAAAGATGGGTTCAGAAAAGAGTTAGTTCATTTGAAAGAAGAATAAAGGGAAAATACAAAGAGGCCAGAAATTTGGAAGTTTTCAGGGCTAAAAAATTTAAATTTTTTTAAAAAGAGAATATGAAATAGCAGTAAGAAAGAAAAAATTAGCAAAGATACAGAAATTTACTAAACACATAATATGGATTTAACAGTATTTGTCGCATTGCACAGTGTTGTCCTCAACTTCGTTGGAACTTTTTGAAATCCTCAGCTGTCAAAAGAGAAAACTGAAAAATTGTTTGAGTTGAAGGAACTACTAACACTCAATTTCCAGGAAAAGACCAAGTCAAGTTTTTAAAAATCACTGGAAAGATAAACAAGTGCTTATTGCCTGCTTAGGCGGCTGCAGGGACCGCGGTTCGATCCCCGGCACCACGTGCTGCGCCAGCCCTGCCCTCAGGGCAGGCTGAGGCAGCCATAAAAATAAATAAACAAACAAAAGTTCTGAAACAAGAAAAAAAAAGTGCTTATCAGTATATTTTCCCTTATGGAATAAAGTAGACTCACAAGAACCTTATCTATCAGAATAGCTCTTCATTAACACATTGGATGTCTTCAAGTACGTTGTATGAGTTCTGCTATATAGAATTGCTTAGAATCAAGTACAAACAAAGCAGTGTTCTTAAGTGGCCTATCTTGCCTGAAGCATCCTGCTTTAAAAGAGGTGTGGACTTTAGAGACATGAAAAGATTGTTGGATCATCAACTTTCCACAGGCAGCAAGCAGGGTGACAAAGCTGCCCAGACAGTGATAAAGCGTGGTCACCAACCCATCCATGTTTGAATGAGACTTTCCTGATAGAAATACTGAAGTTGTTCAACACAGAAAACCCTCAGACCTGGTCACTTTGCAAGAGGCCATGCCATCTTTGTAAGAACTCCCAGAGGGCAGAGTCAAGAATCATAGCAAAGAAGGGGCTAGGAACTTATTCGCAAAAAGCAGAACCAATGCTTAAGTAAGGAACATTTCCTGTCCCCAAGGGAGTGGGTTCTGAAGAGATGGCAGAGCTCCTGATTGCTTACATCTTTCTTGACCTGTCTTGTTTAAGAGCAGTAGTTTTATATGCCCCCCCCGCCACTGGAATTTCCCCAAAGATCTCTTGAACTGAATGAACTAAGTGAAAGGCTGAGACAACATGTGAATTGGAGGTTATTTTGATGGCATGTAGTTTTCAAAGGTTCTTAGATTTCCCAGGGCAGCAATAGGGAAAATTTTCAGGTACCTTTCAAAATGACTACCTGAAGTTCATTCTTCTTTGTTCCTTTAACATTTAGGACTCACAAAAGATTGCATTACATTCTGCTGCTTTGGACCAGTTTGGTGTGTGTCATCTCTGTTCTCAGCATTTGTACCAGCCTACACAGGGGAGTTCGATTTGCCTCACGTCCAGTCTGTCCAGGTTTTCTCTCTCTCTAGCTCACAGGTGCATTTGATTGAATCTGCCCTGGTAAGGGTTGTAGGTAGCTAACTGTGCCCCTGAAGATGCAGAGAGCAATGGAAGCAGAACAAAGTATTCAGGATATATTCTTTGAAAGGAAACAAGGAGACAGTTCTATTGCAAATGGGAAAGGGTCCTGGAGACCAAGCGCAGGGGAGGAGGTGGTGGGAGAAGGGGAAGTAAAAAGATCTAAGATATGTCATGCACAGGTACCAAATACAGTCAATGTGAACATTATGTGTCATAAACATGAGCTAAACCGAACGACAATAGCAAATGGGAAAAGAGGATTTAGAGACACGGAGAGGAAGGTGGGTGGAAAAGGGAAGAAAATTAAAAAGGAATCAAGCTGTGCTATGTCCATGCACATGTACTTCCTAAGATGAATGTAACCTTCATGCACTGCAAAGATGTGCTAATAAGGAAAAGCTTTTTAAAGGTGATTGTGTTCATGATGTGTGTTAGAGCTATTTCCGAGTCATCCAGGAGAGTCTTAAAGGAATAGTGACATGAATGTTAGATAGATCCTG
The DNA here is from genome assembly GCA_004027025.1 of Myocastor coypus. Classification (NCBI taxonomy): domain Eukaryota; kingdom Metazoa; phylum Chordata; class Mammalia; order Rodentia; family Myocastoridae; genus Myocastor; species Myocastor coypus. Next base: position 71,635 of record PVJA010002320.1, read on the forward strand.
GGAAGACCAAAGAATGCATGTAGAGGGAAGCTAAAGGGCTCTTTTAGCTGGCCATTGTTGTCCTATGGGTAAAACTAACCAAGATGTAGTATAGAGAACACTATGTAGTCACCAGATTTCATTTTCTTTTTCCTGGGCACAAGTTGGTATATACTTTCCAGTTTCCTTTACAGTTAGATCGGGCCACTGACTTTAGAAATCCCTGTGTCATCTTCCATCACCTCCATCTTCCCTCTCCCTGTCCCACAGCTACCTTCCTGGGCAGCTGCTTGTTATCTTTAAAGTGGCAGGATCATGTAATGAGAGGGCCCAGAATCCCTGGCTTACTTTCTGGGAGAGAGCGTTGTCCAAGACAAACTTCCTGAACTGCACTGGACTGTATAAACTGTGTACAAGATACAACTGAAATATACAGTGAATGTTTAAAATAACCCCCTCAGAATACTTCCCTGGCTTGGGAAACACTTATCCCATCGTTCTTGTGACTTTTTGAACCAGCACTGACGTTGTCTTTTGTGAGTATCTTTACCAGGTGTGGTAAAAAATGGCAAATGCTGCTGCCAAGTGCCAAGCAGTGGAAAAGCAAGCTTGTAACATTTTGTGTGTCCTCTTCCACCTTTTTAGTCAGATTAGGCATCATGTGACTTCTGACTCTCCCTCAAAGCCAAAATGGTAGGAAAAGGTTACCATACTGAGTTAGTTCAGGACATTGAGGCAGCCAGGTCAGCACTGCTAAAGACCCTCATGAAAGAGGACTTTTAGAACTGCCTCAGGACACAGCAAGAATGATGGTATTAGTGTGTTTGAAGTGAGAGGGCAATATTTTGAGGGGTCTTGGTGGCAATGTATCTCTCACCATAGTAAATACTTAAAATCCAGCCATTCACTATATTTTTTGTAATCATACTTCATATATAAACCCATACATATAGCCTGTGTGTTATTAAGCTGTGGAAATTTGGGGTTTGTCACAGTGACCAGTGTTAATTACTCTGACTGGCATACAATGAGAAGGAATACAACACACAATTTTTCTCTTACCTGTGATCTATCAACTATTTTGAAATGACCCCACTCACAGACATCAGGATTTGCCAAGTTACACTTTATTTATTTAGTTATTTATTCACCTGCTCAGCCTGCCCTGAGGACAGGGCTGGCCTGGCATGTGGTGCTGAGAATCAAACTGTGGTCCCCTGGCCTGTGTAAGCTTACCTAAGCAGGCACTTTAGACCTCTGAGCTATCTTGCCAGCCCCAAGTTATGCTTTATTGATTGACCTTATAACTCATGGTTTGAAGTCAGTGGGTATAGGGAGGGAAGAGATATTAGGCTGAAGTTCACATCACAGAATATCTTTTTTCAGAGGATGCGCCAGAACAGAGCAATAGAGGTCCACGATACAAGAACAGCTGTATATACGAATCTAACAAAACCAACAACAACAATAGAGAAGCTAGTCAGGTCTCTCACTTACCCAGATTCAAGACAATTACAGTAAATCTTTCTATCCATGGTTTGCCTGTGGCCAATCACAGGGAAAAAGGTTGAAGTAAGTACAATAAGATAGAGAGAGAGAGAGTGAGAGATCTCACATTCACATATTTTATTATAATATATTGTAAATCTCCCTTTTTATTACTATTGTTCTCATATTATTATATCTTAATCATATGTTCAGTTTGGTCACAGTAATAAATATGTAATAAAAACAACATAGCATGTATAGGATTTGGTGCTGTCTGTGATGTCAAGCGTCTGCTGGGATCTTGGAACGCTTCCCCACAGTGGGAGTGGGGTGGGTGCTGCATTCACATCCAGTTCCCAGGGGATCTGGGTCTGCACTCCTGTTCTTGCTCACCTCCCAGAGGGCTTGCTCACAGAGGATGATGCATTTCTTTCTCTGATTGGAAACAAACATTAAACATGGGAAAGTTAACAGCAGCCCTAAGAGTATGCTGGGAGATTAAACAAGCTCAGAAGTCTTGCTGAGGCAAAGATTTTAAGTGTGTCTTAAAGCCTTATTAAGGTCTTTAGCAGGGAATGAAGATGAATCTGTTCCCAAAAGCATTGACCTGCAAGTGTGTCTTTGTTGCTTAAATTACAATTACCACTTTCCAAGCTGGGTTTTATTAATGAGCTCTAAATGGAAGTGTTTATCTCAGGAGGAAGTAGTGCTTCTCCCTCTGGTTCCTGGTGCCATACTAAACATACTAATTGATATGAAGTTGATTTGTAGGAGACAGGAAAGCCCCAAGGCCTTTGTCACACTGGCAGCCATGGCTAGCATCATTACCGGTCCTGTCAAATCCAGATGGAAGCAGGGGTCTCTCATTTCTTGCCCTCCCTAGAGCGCCAGGCTTAGCTGCCTCCCAGTCAACTTCCCTCTTGTAAGAGAATTTATTACCTGTGTGGGGACTTCTTAGGGGTCTAGGAAGACTCACTCCTTTCTATTTTATTATGAAAAGTTTCATCTCGTGCTGCCTCCAATGTCCTTTGTTAGGCTAAAGTCACTGGATGAAAAGAATAAAATAACTGGCTCTTACAAATGGAGTGAACTGTGACAGATGGCAGGTTAAAGGTGTATCCCCAAAGCAGAACAAGAATGCACAAATCAGTGAGAGAATGTCAAAAAGAATAACTGAAAATCCAAGAGAAAGAAAAGAAAAGGAAAATATGATTTATCCATGGCCACTGAATATCTTATACCAAACCAATTAACTTTACTGCAGGTAAAGGAAAATAACTGAGATATAATATAAATGCCACAAAAAGGAATAGCCCCTCATCTTCCACCAGATTGAGCAATATTTTGCTTTTTACATTACCTGTAGTTGTGTGGAAGGTAGGGGAAGGCAGACATTTTTCACATATTGCTCACTACAGAGCAAATTGGAGGACTATTCAGAGAGAGAGAGAGTTATCCAAAGTCTTAGAAATGTGACTCCTGCCATCTTTATTCTAAGAAAATCAATATGAATGTATACAAAGATTTGTTTAAAGGATACTTATTGCAGAGTTATTTAGAACAATAGAATCAAAATCCCAAAATAAGAAACTGGCAAAATAAATCACAGAGCATTTCTAGTCTCACATACACTGTAGCCATTAAAAATGATGTTCTAGAATGCAAATGACAAGAAAGGGTTGTTTCTGTTATAACTTAAGTGAAAATCATGATTACAAGACAGTGTTAACCCAACTTTGAAAAACAAAAAGAAAATACATCAATTTATATGAAAAACAGATTGAAAAGAGACACATCATGAATGTAATGGTTATTATTATGATACTAGGGGATTTTTGTATGTGACATGATTTCTAGATTTTTTTTTTTAAACTGGGAACATTTATTTCTTTAATGAGAGAAAGTACATAGTCACACATACACTGAGGGCGTTGAGTATATCTGGGAAGGTTCAGGCACCCACGTAGCTGTCTCTACTAGCTTCCTGGCTTTCTCTCTGTTAACTTCTAATTGAGAATGGGTGGAGAATCTAGGAACATAGAGAAGAAAATAAGAAATCATTTCACAACCTAACGCTTTTGGAAGGAAGCAGATGGGACAGCTTTCATAAACTCCAAAGAACACAGGGGACAAGAGGAAGAAAGAGTCACAGGAGATAGAATGGTGGAAAACGTGGGGATCATCCATGATAGCTTTGCCAGAGAAACACAAAGATGCTGTGCTCAGTTCCCTAAACCCAGCTTCCAAAGCCTCAGCTTTCTTCCAGTGTCCGCTTGAGAAGTACAGAAGATGTTTTAGTTCTCCTTTCAGAAGGTATTCAGGAAGGATAGATGCTGCCTTGGGTCATGGTTGAGCAGTACAGTGTCTAGATGTGCCAGTTTCCCTCCCTTGCATCTTAACTTTCTAACAGATTTGTGAAGAACTGAAGGTAATGAGGAAGAGAACAGTAAACTATTTCATTTCTAGTCAAAATGGAACCAATGGAGGAGGTGATTCTTGTCTCTCAGCTGTCTGAGCTGTCAGGAAGTGTCACACTTAGCTCCCAAACCTCTCTGCAGCCCTAGAGTGATATGCTTTCTCAGACCTCAGCTTCTCAATCATCCAAGTTCATTGTACATCAAGATCATATATAATGTAAGCACCAGTGAGTGAGCGACATAAATTTCTGTTATATACAACACATGCCCACAAGCAAGCAATCATATCATTGGAAAAAGACCTTTCACTGTCATCAAACAACAAAGGGAGTCTTAATGAGATGAACAAACTGGAGAGGTCAACTGGGATAGAGAGAGGGAGCAAGCTGTGCCTTAGACAGTACATTGCTAGGGACTGGAGTTCTTGGCCTGGAAAGAATTAGCTTTAGAGAGCATATGACAGCTGCTCTTTGCTAAATTAGGAGACCCTGGGAGGAAGAGATCCATAATGGATTGGTCTTTTAAGAGTGGAAATTAGAACCAGAGGTTATTAGGAGGTTAGCTCTGTTTCAGAATAAGAACGTTTCTGATAAGTTCAAATGATCATTACTAAGACAGATGATTCCTGAGGATGGGTAGAAAGCAGAGTTGATCTTATTTCCTGAGTGCTGACTGCCTTCCTAGGAGCTAGACTTAGTGATAAGCCACCATCAAGCAATTAAGGAGAGTTGTTGGCACCAGTAATTATGGAAGCAAAAGGAGCAGGACTGAGCTATCCTGAGAGCCAGAGAAAGGGCCTGTGCTTGTGCCTCTACTTCTGTCAGAGGATCCAGCTGCCCAGGAAGGCAGCACAGCCTTGGCTGAGGAGGCTCCTCCTGCTGACACCTGTGTGATGACTACAGCTCCCGCCCTCAGTGCTTTCATCTGCAAATGGAGTCCAGGTGGCTCATTACAGCATTCACCATGGCTTGGGGCGGAAAGAGCTTTAAGTAAGCAATAAATCCTATCAGTACAAAAGACATCTCCATTTATCTTTTGAAAATAAGAACTTCTGTTCCTCAAAAAATGTCATAAAGAAGGCTTACAGAAGATTTTAACATGACCAACTGGGAGAGGGTAAGAACAATATATAAAGAGCTTCTACATATTATTGAAAGACAAGCAATCCAGTTTTAAAAAAATCTCCCCCCCCCGCCGTGTGTGTGTGTGTGTGTGTGTGTGTGTGTGTGTGTGTGTGTCTGTCTGTCTATCTGTCTGTCTGTCTGTCTGTCTCTCCCTCTCCCTCCCTCCCTCTCTTTCCAGGTAAACTCGTGAAAAGTTGTTTAATTCTATGGCTGATAGGATAGGTACAAGTCAAGTCTAGTGTAAGTCATAACTCTATGCCCATCTGGTTGGCAAAAGCTAAAAACTGAAGGTAAAGGTGTTAGAGGCTAAATCTTACTCATTGATGGTAAAGCACCAATTAGTAGAAGCACTTTAGAAAGTCTTACCTTGGAAAGTCAAATATTTACAAATTGTATAATCCAGCAATTCTGCTAATAAGTGTGCAAGAATACACATAGAATCACTATTTTTATTATCACATTCTGGGGATAACCCAAATTCCCACTGAGGAAGAATAAAATGAGAAGTGCATAAATAGTGAAATGTAATACAACGTGAAAATGAACCCTGTTTAACAATATAGGTAAAAAAGATAAATCTAACAATATTAGAGTGAAATATTAATTATGCTTTTTCAAAAGCTAAAATAAGCAGTATATTATGGGAATAAGTATACATGAGGTTAAACTAGAGTTTGTAAAATGAGAGATTGTTGAATAATACAGTGGTTTTTTTGGTGGAGAAGATGGAAAGAATGATAAATTTATATGTAATGATATCAAGTTAATATTAAAAAATTTAAGAGAGAGTCATGCTTAGGTCAATGATAATAGTATGCCATGAAGTAAGGATTGTGGTTAATTTTTCTCTCTGCACCTGAGGTACAAAAAGAGACATAAAGCAGAAGAGAAGGGAAACCCTTAAACTGCTTAAGGGCAGTTCAAGCAAAGGCCATACATTCTATCTTTCTAGGAGAGTGGGGTTCATAATTTCCTCTTACAACCACACAGAAATAAACGTGAGTGTAATGTATTAATCACTTTCTTATCTCTGAGATAAAATACATGCTCAACACCCACAGTTTGAGCAGAGATTTATTCAGGCTAATGATTTTAGTGGGTTTAGTCCACAGTGTGCTGGTTCCATGGAAGAACCATGTGATAGAGGAAAGCTGACTCTGCGTTATGGTTTGTGTCTCATTGTCCCACCAAAGCCTCATGCAGTCAGGGGGCAGGGACTTCTCGAATTCGAGATTAGCTTACGATCCACTGGGATTATGGGTGATCCAAGGCTGAGATTGTGGGTGTGGCCTGAGGCAGATAGCCTGAGGCAGAAAGTTTGAATATAATTTAAGTCAGACAGAGAGACAGACTCTCTCTCTGTTGCCCCTGTTGCCATTGCTACTGTTTGGCTACCATGACCTGCTACTCTCTTCCATGTGCCAGTCTACCTTGGAGCCAGCCAAGTACAGACTGAAACCTCCAGTAACTATGAGCTAAATAAACCTTTCCTTCCTTCATTTTTGGTGTTAGGTATTTGTCCCAGCAATGAGAGAAGAGTAACTGACAGAATTTGGTACTGAAGGAGTGGGATCATTGCTGTTACTAAGCTGACCATGTGGATTACAAGTTTTTTGAAATGGCTTATGGGAAGAGATAGGAAAGGTTCAGAGAAGTTGTCTACTTGCAAAGAGCTAGAAAAGCTTTGGCTCTTCTGTAGGGAAAATTCTGGTCAGAGCTCAGACCAGAAGACTGTCTGGAAGCACTAAGAATGCTATGAACTGCAAAGATAGAGTTGAGAGGATCTCCAGTGCTGGGAAGAAACCAGAGAATCGAAAGGATGGCCTGAGGGCATCATAGGAGCCAGCAGTTCTCTACTCTTTACAACCTCAGAATTGCAAGGGAGAGAGACTTTGCCTTGAGAAGAAAGCTGCAGTGTCCTATGTTCCAGAATGGCAGCAGAGGGCATACCAGGTTCTAAAATGGCACCAGCATGGAGAATTTGTTCCTCAAATCAAGCTCAGAGTGCTCAGCAATCCAGGCACTCAACCCCTACAGCCAAGAGAGAAGAAAGCATGCCTACAGCTCCAGCTGGCAGCAAACCTTGGCATCATCCACATGGCATTAGTTTTAGGCACTCACAGAAGCTTCCACCTCGATTTCAGAAGGCCTGTGAGGCCAGGCAGTGTGCCCCTGTGAGGGCAGAGTATAAGGCTGTGAGTGAGAAGCCTATTCAGAGGAAACTCCAGTAGTTTGGAAAAGCTAGAATCATGGATTGTCTAAGGAAAACTGCGAGAAGGGAGCAAAGCTGGCCTAAGAAGCAGCCATGGGAGCTACCACCAAGAGCACCTTAGGGGTGGAGCCATGTAAGGCCCTCTGTCATGGTCATCAGAAATCCAAAAGCAAAGGAGGTGTCTAGGGATGACAATATCGTCTTCCAGGTCACTCTTCAAATGATCCATCCCTTCTTATCAAGCCCCATAGCTCAAAGTCAGGCTTTTGGGAACATCTTGGATCTAAACTAGAACAATAAGGGACCATTATATGTTCTTTATAGGTGTCAGTTACCACACATGGAGACCTCAGAGCCCCAGAGACAACTTGGTTCTCAGTTCTTTTCTTATAGTGCATATCCATCCAATCTTCAAATTAGTCCCTTGCCCTACAATACATGAGCTGTCCAAATGATACTGTAGACATCTTTCAGGTGGACACATTTGGTTGTATTTTACTTCTTTGCAGTAACTGACAGAGAGCAAAAGGAAGAACTTCAGGAATTAGTTGTTTGTTTGTTTATTTATTTATTTATTTCTTTATTTCTTTATTTTATTTTTGTACTGAGTACTGCACCCAATTCCTAGACATTCCATTTTGGTTTCTAAGTTAGAGTCCTGCTGAGGGATCCAGGTTAACATGAACTTTTATACTCCTCCTGCCTCAGCCTCCCAAGCAGCTGAATCATCATACCTCACTTGGAATTTTGTACCAGATGAGAATTAAACATCCCTGCTGCCCGGTGTTAAATTCTAGACAACAGATCCACCATGCTGTGATGAGAGGTCCTCTGACACTCAAAATGCCTGGAAAGTGGAACTGGAGTGCTGGGAGGCTGGAAGCTTCCCAACACTAAAGACTGGAAGTATTCAAATAGAACCAAGAGAAAATTTTAGAGGATGTTACTGAGCAAATTTGGACTAGATGAACTTGAAGCCTTCTATATTTAATCCTCTCACACAGGGCAATCAGAACAGATTCCTGTTTATTAGATACACAGCATTTTATTTATTTATTTATTTATTTATTTATTTATTTATTTATTTATTTGACAAGCAGCAATATCATGTTTGTCATTTTGATGTAGATACAACTATTAGACTGTTGGTCATATTACAGTATTTAAGTTTTTATGTCCATACAGATACATTTTAAAAAAGCATGCACTGCAAACATGAAGGGAGAAAAGAATGGTACTCAGCCAGTTTCCAGATTCCAGCAACACTTCACTCTCTCTGATAAAGTTTAAGAAATGCCAGATGACATGAACTTGAAGTATCTCTAGGGATTTCCTTTGACGCTCATGAGGTGACACTGGTGACAGTGTAAACAGCGGAAAGAACAGGGGCTGCCAGATGACCAAATTATGAAGGCACAGGCCTGCTTCTTCCCCCAGGAGTGCACCAGCCAGGACGGCAACGATCTGCACCCACACTGGAGCAGTGACATCACACGGCGTAGCTGTACTCATCCACAGATGTCTGGCTGTGTTGAATGTCCTGTTTGTCTACCAGGACCTTGATGTACCTCTTAATCATGCTGATGCTGGGATTAAACCTGGCTCTCGACTGGCTGATGACCTCTTGGATAAGCGCATTGTGCCACAGCAATTTTCACGCTTTCATGATACGAACTGTAGCAGCTTGGAGATAACGTTTTCTGGTCCTCATCCACAGCACTTCTAGTTGGCTCCATTTCCTGTGGTGTATCTTTTTGTATTGATGCAATAATTTAAATTTTTTTTATTAAATAATTTTTTTTTTACTGCTAGAGTTCATATTTAATGAAAAAGAACATTTTGCATTAAAATCTTCCTTTCCTGAATCATGATTAATCATTTTCACATCTAGTAATGATTTAATTGTTTTGGTCAGTTCTTTTTCATTCATCTGAGTGCTGTCCTGAAGCTCCTAATATCTATTGTTAAAGGCAAGAAGAACCACCATTTGGTATGCCATGACCATGGATACACGTGCTTTGCCCAGATAGTTCATTTTAACTTCACCTGTACAAAGATAATGTAGCCATGTCAGTTTCCATCCACTAAAATGCTGGCTATAAAACAGTTCAAACATCTGCACGCTTTTCTCTAACTCCTAGGGAACTGCAAATGTAGATGAAGGGGCCTGTGTGAGAGGTCATGCGCCAGCCTGTAGAACACATATTTGAAAACTAATTCCCAAATCTATTATTACTATATCCTGGTTTCTGATAAAATTGTTGAACTTATTGTTGAGATTGGCACTGACACTCATATCTGCATACATACGATGTGGCTTGCTAGTGAACTCATAACCACAGGCTTGCTTTAGTTTATTGATCATAGCTTCTTCAGAATCCATAGATATAGATAATCCATGATAGAACTTTTGAAAACATCCTTATCGATGTATTTGAAAACAGTAATAAAGCTTGTTGATTTGTCTTCTGCTTCATTCCCAGTCATCCCTTTTGCTGACTTTTTCAATAGGTTGTCACAGTACTTAGCAAGCAGTTCAGGTGCTTTGCAAATAGACTTGGGCTCTCTGTAATTTACCACTGATGTAAGGGCCTTACCCAATGCACTCATAAAGTGCCGATCCCCATTCAAAACTCTATTGATAAGCTGAACAAATTTGCCATGTACTTTCAAAACTGACTATACAAATAGTGTTGGTATGTTTTTCTGAATAAGGTTACTGGTTGCTCTAAGGCCCTCAGCATGGACATGACTTTGCAGGTCCTGTATCAGGTGAGGTAACCCAGTCGACACAGCTTGGAGTAAAACATACATACTTGCCAGGTCATTTTTTTTCTCTTGTTGAATAGTATTATGACATACTGCATGTAAGAACTGTAAGTGGTCTGCTACCATCTGTTGCTGACATTCATGAATTACTTTAGTATATGAACTTGGATTTAAGTATTTTCAACATGGAACTTCTTCATCTTTTAATCTACTTAAAACCTTTTCCATACGCTGTGAGCAATTTGATTCTTGTAATGAATTTGAAGTTTCTTGTTTGTAATACCCTCCTGTTTCTACCAGAAAGGAAGACTTAAATGTTTATTGATAAAACTTTAAAGGAACTTTTTTCTTACACTGTTCAACGTGAAGAAAGGAGTTAACAATCCCGTGGAATATTTCCTGGTTGGGTCTTCTCCACCACAATCATTTTTGACCCCTCGGAGCAGCATTCAGATGAAGATGGTCTGCAGTGGCTCAACCATCCATTTCTTCCACATATCCAATGCCAGCTGTCCTATATCCATGGGTGGCTCATTCATATCTATCCCAGCATAGCCATACTGAAGATCAGCTTCAGTCAACTTATTCTTTTTAATACACTGAGTGTTGAGATACCTATGTAAGCAGTCCATATAATCTGCACCCTTGCTATATTCTTCCCAGTACCTATGATACATAACAAATACTTGTTCTAAAGACTCTAGAACTTTCTTGTGCAAATGCCAAATGTGAATTTCCAAAAAACTCTTAGTTTCTGCAAAAAGTCTTTCTCCAAGCAGTTCAGGATAGACCACACATAAAGCATAGATATCTGAAAAACAATCATTTCATGTTGTTCTCTCAACATATTCCAACATGACAACTGCTTTGGTTGTAGTCAGGAGTTGGTTCCATATTTCATTGAAATCTACTATTCTTGGCTTCAAAAACATTGTGCAAGTTTAGTGTTGAAATCTTCCACAGAAATGGAATAAGCAGTAGTGGGTAGGGGAGGGGACACACCTGAAGGAGTGAAGGATGAGCCTGGGCGAGGAAGGTGGGCGATGGAGGCGGCTGCTAGCTGGCGCCCAGGCTCGCCACACTGCCATTACTGAGCGGTGAGGCGACCTCCTTACATAGCATTTTAGATTCTCCCCAGTAACCCCACTAGAAGTTTCACCATAAGTTAGTAGCCTGCCCCATTATTTTAAGTTTTGACACTAAATTAGGTCCTCTGCATATGGTTATGTATGAGTTTTAAAAATAGAGTTCAAGAAGTCACAAGGTCAAAAACATTTTATTAGCTTGCTTTCTTCCCCAAGACAGACAGATTCTTCTATCCACAGAGATAAAGATGAAATAAAAATACAAAAAATTATATATATATAAAATTTTTTTTTGTACTTTACAGAAGGGTCTACAGTGTGTTCAGGGTCTTAGTACTAGAATGGACTCCTAGTGATCCACCTGTTTACAGCCTTCTAAGAGCTGGGATTACAGGTGCATGCCACTGCACCAGTCTCAATTGCTATCTCAGCTGCCTTGGGGGTGGAGCTGGCCCCAGGGATCAAACCTCTGGCCCCTGCACTTGCTTGCAGGCGCATTAACCCGCTGAGCTATTTGGCCAGCTCTATATGTGTGTATTTGTTAAAATGACAAGTGCCTTTAACAAATATTGATGGCCAGAGAAACAACTCATTTGGGCTTTTTATTTCTCACAGGTTTTGTCTGGTGTCTTGTTCAGATTCCAGGTTCCTCTGTATGACCTTGAGATTTGATTGCCAACAGGGAACATTACTCATTAAAAATAAATGTACGAAGAGCCTCGGAGATTGAAGTTTCATGTTTTATTTGTTGAAAAGAAAGAGGTCTTGTCAGCTAATTGACTCCAACATACATGGGTGTAAGTCCAAGCCTCTGAATGCAGGGTATAAAGAAGAGATTGTAAAACTAGCTTGTTAGAAAGACCTGAGGGAGTTTTCTTGGATGTTTGGGGTAAAACTGGGTTCTACCAAATATAATCTGACAGCCTCAGGGGTCTCCTTTCTTCTTAGCCCATTTAGGATGATTTCTACAGGATACCTGACTTCAGAATATTTTACTCCAGAGGGCTGGTGAGGCAGCTCAATAAACTAAGCACCTGCTGTGCTGAGTCTGGGTCTAGTGGTGCACTCCTGTGATCTCTGCACTGGGGAGGCTGGAGACAGGAGGGTCATTAAGTCTGAGCTGTGTAGTGAGACCCTGAGCCAAATACATAAAAAAAGAATATTTTACTTTCGCAGCCAAAAGAATTCCACTGCTTTCATGTAAGATTTCTGCTTGCCCTGCAAAATGGGAAATGAGACATTGTACAGAATATTGTAACTTCCCATTGTCCCCTTTAGTATATTGTTCTCCTACAACATGGAGTTAAGTATGGGAGGAAAAGTTTTAAAGTTTTAAATCAAAGATAAAAAGAGAAGCAGGGGGCCCAGAGGGATGGTTCAGTGGTCTAAAGCGCTTGCTTAGGAAAGCTTAGGCGGCTGCAGGGACCATGGTTCGATCCCCGGCACCACATGCTGCGCCAGCCCTGCCCTCACGGCAGGCTGAGCCGGCCATAAAAATAAATAAATAAACAAACAAGCAAAAGTTCTAAAACAAGAAAAAAAATTAAATTAAATTAAATTAAAAAAAGAGAGAAGCAGGGCTTCAGAGTAGCTCTACTGCTTAGTTTTGTAGCACTGATAAAGAATTTTATACAATTTAGATTGATTCAGTTCTACAATTGAAAGAATAACTATATGTCATAGGATTGTTGTGAGACTTAAATGAAATCAATTATCTGTTTAGAATTTGTCTTGGTTTAGAAAATGTTTTAATCAGCTGGTAGGCACCAGGCAGGATGACACATGCCTTAATTCCCACATTCAAGAAACAGAGGCAGGAGGATCACCAAAAGTTCATGGTCAGTCTGGGACACAGTGACTTCCAGATGAGCCTGTGCTAAGTAGGAAGAGCCTGCGTGTCTCAAAAACAAAAGCTGACGATCAAGGTCTATTGAAGTCGTGCACATATGCATTTCTATACACATGCATGTTACACATGAATACACACAGAATATGTGACTATAGCGCAAGTTTAAAATGCACGTGAAACATGACAGGAAAGCAGAGGGACATGCGGTGAAGTCAGAAAGAAAAATAGGAGTGGCTCACAAATTCCATTGTAATGGTTATAGCAGATAGCAAAAGTAGAAACAAACAAAAGAAAAGACAAGACAGAGGAAACCTAGTCTATATAACAGTTTATGTTGCCCCAAATATTAAAAAATGCAGTTGCTAAAGATAACTAGCAAATGTCATTGACTTTAAAAACCAGGCAGGAAATTCTTTTATGTTAGGAAGACAGTGCATAAGGTAATGGGTAGTCTTTGACGATGATGTAAAGAGTTTTGGAGATTAATTAATAATTAGCTCCATATGACTGATTATTATTTTAGGACATTATACAAAAGCAAAATGCAACTGAAAAAGAAACAGTCATGTAACCATTTGACCACACCTAAGCACACAAAGACGTGTGTGCTTTGAGCAGCTGTTGTGTATCTGGTGGAAGAGCGCAGCCAAGGAGCCTGTAAGCCACACAGTGCGGTACAGCTACATGCAGCAGCTCCTCTGGTGCCTCTCACACTCACCAGAAATGTTGCTCAGGTCCATGTTTGTGGACACATCATGATTGCGCAGCAGCAACTCAGTAGACTTAGTTGGTAAAGATTTAAAGGCTCATTTCTCTTAGCTGAATGTTAATAAGCAACTCTCGAGAACCCCAAGCCAGGCAAGGCCCAAAGGGATGAACTTTGATGGGAATCCTTTGCTTAAAGTGACAAGCAGGAGCCATATTTGTCAGCATTTTGTCATCTGTACCGGTAGCTTTCAATTCTATTAAACTCTAGAGCTAGATGAAAAGTCTAAATCTAGTGAACTTTTTCTTTTTAATTTTCAAATTTTGTGAAGAGCTATCCATTCTCCAAGGCAGACACTTTCATGGACTGTGTCTCCTAACATGACTATTACTAATAGAATGTGACTACTGAAATGTCTTTAATGATCCCAGAATGGTTTTTTTATTTGTTTGGTACAGGGTCTCGGCTTGGACTCCTAGTGATGCTCTCTTTTTCAGATTCCTCAGTGCTGGGATTACAGGTGTGTGCTACCACAACCAGTTTCTGGCATGGCATTCAGTACTGGGAATCAAACCTAGGTCCTTTCATTTGCCAGGCAGGGGCTTAGACCACTGAGCTATCTCCCTGGCCCTCTGTGGTGGTTTTGTCCCCAGAAGATCTTATTCTGTTCCCAACTACAACATACCTGTCATTCACAAGACCTGATGAGAACAAGCTACTTTCAAATTGATTTTCCCTTCTGCAAAAACTCTTATCATTCATTTTACTATAAAGCGTATGCTAATTAAAGTTCTATCTTTATGCTATTAGGTAAGAAAATGCTCTAAACATCAAACTGCTCTCACTGTTACAAAAGAGAGCTGTTCCAACTGAGGGTGCTTTAGCAAGCGGTTGCTACCTGGGAAGCTGATCAGTACTCTGTGTTTTCATCTGTGAATGTATAATGGTCAGCAGTAGAGGCTGTAGCATGATCTAGATTGATGGATGGGACATAACAAAGAAGATGACAGAAATTTTAAAATTATTTAAATCTTTTAAGGAGAGAGTACAAATTGCAAATGATACAGAATTTCACTAAACAAAATAAAATGAATCTCATAGCATTTACGTAATGTATAGTGTTATCTTCAAATTAATTATTCATAGTACCAGATATATGCATGCAAAATTGGAAGAATAAAAAAGGAAAATAAGAAATTAAGAAGAAGAAAAGGAAAAAGAATTGAAAAAGGAGACAAAAATTAAGCATTAACTGAGGAATGGATAAAGACAATGTGATTTTTTACACAATGGAATATTATTCAGGTATAAAAAGGATAAATTTGAGGTTTTTATCAGTAAATAGATGCAACTAGAAGCAATATCTGTAAGTGAAAATAAATCAGACCTATATGTGCAAACATTGTATTGTCTCCTTAGTGTTAGAACCTGGAAGAGAAAATAAAATCTGAACGGTGCAACAGATACTGGAAAAGGAAACGAACCTTTTCAAGAGGAAGGAATTACTGAGTTGAGCAGGATAGGAGAGGGAGTGGGAGAAAGAGATCTATCTATGTATGTAAGCAGGATGGCTTGGACAACTGTACTGTGCATTTCTGCTGGTCTGCTGAAGCTCACAGAATTACCTCTTGTCTTTTAACCTCTGTACTGATGGGGTCTTCAGATGAAGGAGAAGGCAGAAACTCAGCTGCCACCTTCAAATCAGTTGTTATTATAACAAAACATCGGTTGCTTACCTATTTTAAACTGTAAGAGCTTACATGTTCGGCTAAGTTCATGAATATTAGAAATAGCTAAAGCCATACCAAAAGCCAGTGTTTTATAGTCTTGAGATAAAAAAGAGTGTTTTTTTTTCCCCCCCCTTCATATTTTATAGTCTTAGGTAAGAAGAGAAGCTGGGCTGGGGATGTAGCTCAGTGGTAGAGTACTTATCTAGCATGTGCTAGGTCCTTGATTTGATTCCCAGCACCACAAAATTAAATAGGTTAAGATAAACTTTTTGAAAAAGTTAGTTTTATTTTTTAAAAGAACACAAGATGGTTAAAAAAACAGGCTAAAAGTGATACAAAATTTCATCAAACAAAGTAATAGGAACTTAACAATGGTTGTTGTATCGCATAACATTATGTTCAAGTTAAAAATGCTCATTTTTGCCAATATGCTTGTCCATTAACCTGGAAAAATCATTGTCCGCAGAGAGTGGGTAGGTGTTTCTGAATGAGAGTTTGTAAAACTATTAAGCAGAACATTGATTGATTGGTCACCCACTTTCTGACTATTTCCCTGAAAACTTGGTGACTGAGTCAATAGAAAGAGAGGGGCTTCAGGTGGGTATCAAATTAATGACCATTTGGGAGGCTGCTCAATGTTCGAGGTTCTCCAGAATGGTCAGGAAGCCCAATCAGGAGAGAGAGAGTGCGCACAGCAATTTAAAGAGGGGAAGTTTAATATTAAAAAATTACAGAATTATCATAGGCTATTACCTATAAAGATGTAAAAAAAGAAAGAAAAAAAAAAAAACCTTAAAGGAAATGCTAAGTCTATGGGTAATTATTCAAGGAAGGACAAGATGTAGAGGGTTCCGCACCCAAGCCATGGGTTCAGACCTAGTTGCAGAAGATGTGACTGCAGCCTATGGTAGCAGAGGATTTCTAGCTCCATCAGGAGGGCCAGGCAAGCAGGAATCAGCCTCTGTGATGCAAGTGAGGGAAGGGGTGAGCTGATGCACATAGGGAGTTGGGGCTCCTCGGTGTGCACACGTGCTGAATCACTCGGTGCCCATAGCGTGGGAGGCATACAAGGTGGCTACCCTGCTCGGGTAGGACCGCAGAGTTCTCACAGATGTGCAGCTTCAGCAGAGCACTACCAGCTACTCCTGCGCACCTGCCCCATGGAGGGATCATGCAGTAGGACCAAGAAAGGTAAGACAGCAGCCGGGACCAGGAGGAGAAGCTTCCTTCCTCCTGCAGCACCTCTGCAGGTTCCTCTGTTGGCAAAGCTAACATCGCCATCGCTGTGAAGGAGCAGAACCTCTGGAATGCAGCCCTGCATGGCGCAGCAGGTACTGAAGCGTGACTTTACGTCTGAGAAGCAATGCACTGGTAACTAGCTCATTTATGGGAACAGAGAACATCGTCTAAATGCAGTGAGAAGTAGGCAGGGGGAGGGACTGGCAGCCCCACCTGCTTTGTTTGTCAAACTGGAGTGGCCTTGTACTGAAACCTAAGTGCTGAGCTTTGTGGAACTCTAGTAATGATGCTTTGCCTGGCCCCAGTCGTACAGCCATGTATGCCGTTGTGCTCACTGCAAATAGTTTTGTTCTTCAGAGCATATACGTGGTGGATTTGTCATGTATTTTGTCAGTGCCAAAGAATCAATTGAGCCATTCAAGTCAGGCTGGCTTCTAGGAGTCAAACAGATGGAAGAATAGGTTGATACTCAGTTTTTAGACAGCTGATGGCCAATTGATCAGACAGCTCACCTTTGGCAGTAGTTGGAAAGGCCCTTGCATTTTAGGAAGGCTGCAAGGGAAGTGGAGGGCCAGGGAGATGGCTGTGACAATTGGTGCTGACAAGGTCTGAGAGTAAGAAGCTGTAGCTCATATGGGCCCCTCTCTGTCTTCCTATTACCATGGGAACGTGACACTGCTCTGCATGCAGCCCATTTTATAGACTTCCTTTGGCATCTGCCATACAGCTTTTATCTGGGCAGCAATGTAAGTTAGGACAGGGTAGGGTAGGGGTCTCTGACCCGGATCCTCACAGTCCCTAGGGCATGCCGGACCCCTCACTTGTGTGTCAGGAGCCTCGGGTCCTGGCTGGGAGGCTCTGTGCTGCAGGTGCATTTAGAGCTGCAAGTTTCTGTGCTATCAAGCTGTGCTCTAAATTTGGAATGCATTTGAAAATGAAAATAAAGAGATAAAAGCCACTGTGGGGGTTAATAATGGGAAGGGTATGTGAGAAATTACAGTTGCTTAGGCATCTGGGTGGCTGACTTGGTTAGGAGAAGAGAAATAGTCAAAGTATCACTCACTGATCCTGATAAACCACTGTTAATTTGTCAGGAAATCACACATCTCATGAACAGATCTTTTCTATCTGGTAGACAGTAAAATTCACACCAAAACAGTGATGAGGCCTATGATGGTTTTTATCTCATTGTCCCCCTCATGACTCATGCAGCCAAGGTGGTTCCTTTGGAAGGTGATTCATTTCTGGGGGTCTGTCTGTGCTTTGCTGTAGGAAGCGGGGCCTGGCTGGAAGAGGCAGATCTCTGCAGTGTCACCTGGAAGGGCTTAGATTTTCTGCTTGTTTTTTTTTTTTTTTTTTTTGTCTTTATTGAGATAGAGTCTCACTATGTAGCCCAGGCTAGCCTCAAACTCATGGCCATCCTCCTGTCTTAGCCTTTCACATGCTGGGACTACAGGTACGTGTCCCCACAGCCATCGGTCTGAGAGGTTATAGATCTCTCTTCTGGCTCCTCCTTTGAGCTCTACTCCTCCCGGGCCATCACAGGACATGGAAGCTTCTCCTTATCCACACCCCTCTTTCCTCCTGTCCTGACTTGGAGTCAGCTCAGCCAAGATAAACCTTTCTTCCTTTACAGGGTAGGTGTCAGGTGTTTCAACTCAGTAATGAGAAAAATGGTGAAGACAGCTCTCAACAGAAATGATTACTTAGGGCAGGTCTCTGAGCCATAAGGCAGGGCAGAGCTGTGGTGATTATTTGTTTGATGTAACAACTTATAAAGTCACTTCAAATCCTCGAGTGGCATGCATTACATATGCACGCAGATACACCCAACAAGATGAAGAAAGTCATGGCGGGTGTCTCTTCACTTGTGTGTGTGTGTGCATGTGTATGCACGCAGGCATGTGAATATATATGCATGGGACCATTCTATGAAGTGACTGTTGTGGGTATATTCTATCAAAACAGGCAGCTGATTGATAGTAGGATGTAGTATGAACATAGGTTTTCCATAAGCTATTCGCAGTTAGGAGATAGTTCTGCTTGGAAGCCTTTTGGGTTACATGAAACTCTGCTTAGATTTACTCCTCAAGGATCATCAATGGATAAGACTAATTCCCTGAAGGGCTTGACTACAGGCGCTCCTCAGCTCGCATGTGTCCTTTTTATTTAAACAGAATAAGAAAAGGTTAAAAAAAATGACACAATATTACTAAACAAAACGGTAGGAACTCAGCAGTGGTTGTTATAGTGCATATTGTTGCCTTCAAATTATTTGTTCAGAGGTACAGGCGAGCAGAAAGCTGTCGACTGCAGCAGCAAAGGAACGCCTAAATCAAAGGAACTTGTTTCTTCAAGCTCTTTGGACAGCAGTTCTGACAGTAAAGTTGACAAGAAGTTAAAGAGGAAAAAGCAAGTTGCTCCAGAAAAGCCTGCAAAGAAGCAGAAGACTGGGGAAACTTCAAGAGGTCTGTTGGCTTCTAAGAAGAGCAGCAGCAGCAGAGACGACAGCAGCTTTCAGATTGGGAAAATGAGATGTGTCAGTGTTCGGGACTTTAAAGGGAAAGTTCTGATTAATATTAGTGAATATTGGATTATTGGATGGATCCAGAAGGTGAAATGAAACCAGGAAGGAAAGGTCTTTTTTTTTAAAGAGTTTTTTATTTTATTTATTTATTTTTTTCTTGTTTCAGAGCCTTTGTTTGTTTATTCACTCATTTTTATGGCCGGCTCAGCCCACCCTGAGCGCAGGGCCAGCGCAGCATGTGGTGCCGGGGATCGAACTGCGGTCCCTGAAGCTGCCCAAGTTTTCCCAAGCAGGTGCTTTAGACTACTGAGCCATCCCGCCGGCCCCAGGAAGGAAAAGTCTTTCCTTAAATCCAGAGCAGCGGAGCCAGAGGAAGGAGTAGATTTCTGACACTGATGATGGAGTAAGAAAACCGTAGAATTAGAGCCATAAAGACGTGTACTGTTGGAGCTGCTTTACTCTTTTTACATTGGCTTTTGTTTTTTAAACATTGTTTTCTAGGCTTTTGAATATTTGGATTGCAGAACAATTAGTAAGATGAATACTTTTCTAAAAAATATGTATTATTAGAAATGTTCGGAATGAAGCTAATTGTCAACTTTATTAGGGAGGATCACTTTGTGTCCACCACCTGGTGTAAATAAAATCAAGTAACTTCACTCATTTAACTGTTGTGACCTTTTCTGATCAAAAGAGTAGGTACTGTTTAAGGTCCAAAGTAACCACTTTATAGGTGTACATATTTTAACTTAGTTTTTAAAGAGTATTTCTATTGTATTGAGTTTTTAAGCTTTTGATCTGTGAAATCCACACTGGATCTCTTCCTTCAAGCTGTGTGAATTTGACTTTTCCACCTTAACGTTTGACTTGTTTTTCCTTTTATAACAATCTCTTCCTGTTCAATTTTCATTTCACCCTGTATTTTCCTTAAATATATCATGCTAATTTGGAAAGTCTAGTGAAACTATCAAAATGCTATCTCAGTAGGGGACTTACAATTAAATTGTGGAAGAACTACAGTCACTAACTCTACTGTATTAAATATTATTAGCAGGTATAGTTTGATAATGCATTGTGTGAAAACTCTGAGCAAGTCTGTCATTATCCATGGTGTTTTGTGTAGTTACTTATTGTTTAGTCCACAGGAAATGAAGACTTACGTGTCTGAAGAACTTTCGCTCAGAAATAGGTTTACCATGGGCGGATGTCTATCAAATCAGCAATTGTGCAACTAGGCTAAGATTTAATAGACATTGTGAAACCTTAAAAAAACAAATTAGTTGCTCAGATTACCAAGTATAAATATGTAAAATTGGAAAAAAAAATTTAAAAAGAAGAAAGAAAAATCTTTAAGCATTAACTATTCCTCTTAATAGACAAGCAGAAACCAGCACTACAATTATCCAAGCTATCCCATGCATATACATATATATTTATTTTTTCTTTCCTTCCTTCTTTCCTTTGTCCTTTTCCTCATCCCAGTTGTTCCTTCCCTTTGAACGGTTTCTCTCCCTTTCATATTATCTACTATACCTTTCAGATTTTATTTATTCTTTCTGGTTTTTACACTAGGGAGATAATGTGACGTTTGCACATGCAGGTGTGATTTATTTCACTTATCAATATGGTCTCTAGTTGCATCCACTTACCTATAAAAGCCTTGAGTTTATGTCTTTTATAGCTGAATAACATCCCATTGTATAAAAATACCACATCTTTTTTTATCTATTCCTCAGTTGATGGGAATTTGGGTTTCCCAAGATTTAGCTATGACAAATTGTATTGCTATAAACATGGGTAGCCATATATCACTGTGGTACATATAGGCTGAAATTATCATCAAGAGGAAATGTATGTAATAGACCTAACCTATGGAACATCCTAGCTAGGCAAGATAGCACACAGCATACTGTCAGTTGTCTACATTGGTGATGCCAGAGCTAGGAGCTGTGCTCACTGCCCTGCCCCACAGGAGAGAGAGGCTTGGACTACAGATACCTTAGTCTAGAACAACCTGCAAATCCAAAATTAGAAGAGCAGTTCCTACTGAACGCTTATTGCATTCACACCACCTTCTTGTAAGGCTGAAGAACTGTTAAGCCAAGTACCCAAAGTCAAGGATTGTGTTCACTTCTCTGCAGGGAAAAGAGGCTCGCACCGGGGTGAGCTGTAGTACCGGTGTGCTGAGCCTGACTGTGCAGAGCCTGCCGGGAAAGTCAGAAAAAGGAGAGAGAGAGCCTGAGGGGCAAGTTTGAACGAGCAAAGTTTGATATACTGTACAATTTTTGTGCCTCACCATACCCCTTTGAGTAAGTGAAGAGCAGGAAATGTTGGGTCATTTCAAGAACAGAGAAAATCTCAGACAGGTGAGAAGATTTGTAGCTCCAGGTCACAAGGCTTCCGTGTAACAAAGCTGGGCTTGGAAACCAAGTCCTCTAGCTCTGAATGGCCATTCTTTCCACTTCAGCATACTTACTCATACCTGCCAACTTTTCTCCTGTATTTTAATTTTTTAAAGTAAAATCTATGACACAAAAGTAGGAGGATTAAATGGGTGGTTTACTTCATTTTATTAAAGGATCTACTTCTTTGATTGCTTAATAATAATCATAGCCCTTAGACATTTTTATAGAAAGCACATAATAAAAATGCAGAAAATTCCTCCTAAATCCAAGTGGAATGCAATAGATTAAACAACAACAAGGACGGCATTTTATCAGACCACACAGCTGAATAACATTTGGTGATATTTCTTATAAAGTGCTGAGTAAATAAAAGAGATTTTGTCTTGCTTCAGAAAATCAGGACGGGATGTTAAATTTGAACCAAAATTGTTTCTGGAACATTAAGTTTCTGTGTCTCCCTGCTGCCCATGGATATATTTTTTCCGGGCTCTCATGGAGCAAATGGAGAAAAAGGGAAGCACTAAATTATTCTCAGCTTGTTTCCTCATAAAGAAGCAAGAGATATTGACTGTTCTGGCAGTAAACAGCATCCTAGGTGTATGTGGAAAACTGTGACTTGGATGTTAATTGGAGGTGTTGCACTACTTTACTAGGCAGTGATTTTTCAGTGACCTGGACGAATGTGATTTGACATCAACCATCACAGTGGTAAGCAGAAAACACAAAGCTCTGTTTTACTAACAGCGTCAGCCACCACTTATACAGAGCAAGGTGTATTTACTTAAAAGTTTCTCTTAGGCTGGACTGTGCAGTCCCTTTACAGGGCAACCACTGCCGACAGCGAGACTGTCCTATAAAAGAGCTGGCACTATTTTCCCCCATTTGACAGAGGAGGCAGCTGATCTTTGAGGCTGGCTCATGGCTTTTTTCAAGCAACTTATCCATGATTTTACTTTTGTAATTGACTCAGTTTTTATTACATCCACGCTTAAAAATGAAGCTCCAAATGTGCAGCGGAAGATTTATTTTTTTACATTGAAAGCTCATTTTGACATACAAGCTAAAGTGATACCTTTTTTTGAAGACAGAAGAAGAATATTTATTGAATGGTAGGAAAGTCATGAATCATGTTTTAGATATTGCTTTTTTCAAAAGGCAAAATTAAGGGAGAAGTTGGGAGTAATTATGGTGTTGAATCACCAGCTTGCTCATCCCCGGGGTAGGCTTATTATTCTGTGATTCTACAGTGTCACATTTAGGATCAAAATTCCTAGTAGAAGCTGCTTCTGGTTTTAGTAAGTGGACTTTGAGCTCTTTCCTGATGGCCTCACATGGAATAAACTTGTGAGAAGTGAGGCTAGCTCTGAGGAGAACTTGGCAAAGAGGTTGTGGACTGGGTATCTGATGGGCATAAGCAAGAACCAAGGACAGTTGGCTTTAGCACATCTGGCACAGGCAGGCAGGGGTGGGGGCTCCCAGAGCCACAGTCCTGTTCCAGAGGTCAGATCAGAGGAGTCAGCAGGTTCAAGATAGCCATTGTGAGGTAGAGCCAAGAAATTCTGTGAAGTAACAAAAGGATGGAAGAAAGCCATTTTGGGATTTCCTGTAGCTTGTTTCAGGACAATACACAACCCTTAAAGTGAGTTTAATTTATTTTATTATTATTTTTAATTTAATTTATTTTTTAATTTTTTATTTTTTTGGGGGACTGGGGTTCAAACTCATGACCTTGCACTTGCCACGCAGGTACTTGTGCCACAGAGCTATCTCCCTAGCCCCTCTTAAAGTGAGTTTTATATTACAACCACTCCTAGACAACACAAAATCCTCTTGCTTTGTCATCATCTAAGTTCCCTGAAAATAGTTCAGTGGCATCTCCCTACCCAGGAGCAGTAGTTCCAAGAGCCTCAATGTATGCCTGACTCCTCAGACAGTACCGAAGTCTGCATATAATACAGTGAACCCTTAAATTAAAAACATTTGCCGGGTGTGGTGGTGCACACCTGTAATCCCAGCACTCGGAAGGCTGAGGTAGGAGGATCAGTGCGAGTTTGAGACCAGCCTGGGGTACTCAAGGCCAGCCTGAACTGCATAACAAGACCCTGTCTCAAAAAGACAAAAAAAAAAAAAAAAAAGAAAGAAACACTTTGGGCCAGCAGGATGGCTCAGTGGTCTAAGCTGCCTGCAGGCAGCTGCAGGGACGGCGGTTTGATCCCCGGCACCACATGCTGTGCCAGCCCTACCCTCAGGGAAGGCTGAGCCGGCCATAAAAACAAACAAACAAACAAACAAACAAACAAAAGTTCTTAAGAAAAACATTTTATAACAAAAAACACATTGACATGAGGCAAAGCTTGCATTTGTGGAAA
The DNA here is from genome assembly GCA_004027025.1 of Myocastor coypus. Lineage (NCBI taxonomy): Eukaryota > Metazoa > Chordata > Mammalia > Rodentia > Myocastoridae > Myocastor > Myocastor coypus. The sequence goes on from PVJA010002320.1 coordinate 95,534, forward strand.
GTTCTGTCAAATAAAAACATTATGATGTATCCTCATCTACCTTGTTTACCTGATATGTCACCATGTGGCTGACTTCTGGCTCTTTCTCAAAAGTTCAAGGGGTCATGAAAGATACTGGATCATTTTTAACTGATTCAAGACATGGCGCCGGCCATGATAGCACAACTAATGACATTCACCAAAGAGGGTTCACAGAACTGCTTTTGAGAGTGCTAAGAACGACGTTCATGTGTTTGAAGTGAGTAGGCAAGTTCTGAGGGGAATTAATGGCTATGTATCTTTTATTGTTACGAATTTTTAAATGCCTTTAATCAGTCACCATATTTTTGGTCATGCCTGCTGTTTTTTTTCTATATGCCCTGAAGCAGTGTAACATAGTCAGGAGTCCTTCCATGTTTGGGACACTGGTGCCTCCTTTGTACTTTGGGACCACTATGAAGTAAAATAAAGGTGGCATAAACATGAACGCTGTAGTGTAAGAACAGTTGAACATGTGCGTCACAGATACTACAGGCAAAGCAATGATGCCTGCTTTCGGTGGAATGGGACACTGCAAGATTGCATTACACTACTACTGTCAGCACACAATTCAAAACATGAGTTGGGCCAGTGAGATAGTTCAGCTGACTAAGCTCCTGCGTAGGCAAGTGCAAGGACGGGGTTCAAGCCCTAGCATCACATGCTGAGCCAGGCACTGAGACTGGCTGTGGTGGCACGTACCTGTAATCCTAGCACTGAGGAGGCTGAAAACAGGAGGATCACTATGAGTTCAAACTGCATAGTGAGACCCTGTACCAAATACTTTTTTTTTTTTTTTTTTTTTTTGTGGGCTGGACTGGGGTTCAAACTCATGACCTTACACTTACCAGGAAGGCCCTTGTGCCATAGACCTATCTCCCCAGCCCCCGAAATACATTTTTAAAAATAATATTTAAGTTGTTTATTTCTGGAATTTTCCATTTAATATGTTCAGATGACAGTTGACTACAGATAACTGAAACCACAAAAAGTAAAACTGGAGATCAGTGGAAACCACCGCAATGTGTCATATTTTATATAAGTACTGAGGTGATTTGAGCTTTTTTTGACATTGCTTCTGAGAACTTTAATATACCTTAGGAGATACCAGAGACACTTTAGAAGGGAGCCTTAAGGCAATAGTTTTTGATCAGTGTTTCACTGTTGGCTATAAAGAGTATGAATGTTTGAAACAGCTTCACTGCTCTGAGTGATTAAGTGTAGTGTCTCCCCTTAACACTCCCCACCTCTCTGTGGTTTCAGGGCATCTTGCAGGGATCCTTTGAACAAATAGAACATAGTTTGAAAACAGCTGCCTGAAAGGAAGAAAATCTACATGTTCATAGCCTCTAAATAAATGATTGAAAAATTATTTTATTTGATCCTTAGAAGTTGTAGAAAATTGTCTCACATTTCATATGCCCAAAGGTAGAAAAAAAAATATATATATACATATATATATATACACATATATAAAACTATGGATGAACTGTCTTTGCATAAATTTCCAACTCTTACAGCAATTGATGATTAATGACTAGATTAGTGAAGATGTGCAGGGTTTTCTGCAGGCCCAAGGCTGTCATCCCCTGTTGAAATAGTAGATCAAAGGGATATTCACAGAGCCTCTGTTTGAGAATGGAGGACAGTTACAAAGGAGGTTTTTTGGCCCCTATAATTTTATTGTAAATTTAGGAACATGTTGTTAACAGACTCAAATTCAAATTTTAAAAAGGCAGAATCTAAAAATAATTGCCTTCTATGCCAGGACAAAAGATTTTAGAAATGGCTCTCTTTGAACGTTAGTCATCTTTAGAGTTGAACTTGTCTGGATTGTGTAAACAATCTTGGAATACGTAGAGGATGTACCGATACATGGCATTCAGTTAAGTAGCCAGCCCACCTTCTAAAACATCAAATGTTCCAAAATGCTTATGTATCCAATTTTAGATTTTTCTCCGTAAGCACAAATGTTTCCATACTTCCTTGTATCACAGCCGAAGCATAGGTGCTTAGGGAAACTCTTCAGTATTTAACTTGAAAGTGCTTGGTTTACTTTGGAATTTGCATTCCTTAGCGTCTTGCTCTCTCAGCTGTGCCACTGCCGTTGGCAACACTTCCAAATCCACTGATGTGGCTGCACCACATGTGATGCTGAACTTCTGCTTTCTTTTCTATATCCACACACGACATAATTTTAAGCGCTGTTGATGCCAGCCAATGGTCTTATTGTTTATTATTACCACACTAAAACAACATTTGAAAATCTCTAATTGTGTTATGACCATGATTACAAAAAACTTTTTAAAATGTTATTCAGAAATATTGCCCATAGAGTGCTTTGCTCTCTGAATAACTTATAAACTCTCCAAGCTTCAGTTTCTTCTTAGCTATAAAATGGAGGTCAGATAATAACATCTACCTCTGTATTCATTATAAGAATTAAGTGAAACAAGGTATGTAAAAATGCCATAAACTCAAAGTACCATAAAGTGAATGGTGGAAGTATAAAATTATAAGTACAGAAGATAATCTAGATTATAGCCATATAAAAAGACACTTGAACTTGTGCTATCAAACAGTCAAATTTTTGTGGCTCAAGTTGAGAGAACCCCAACAAAAACATGTGCAAGTACAGTGCTTCTATGTGTTGCATGTATTTCTTACGTGTTTTACATGCTCAGATGAACAGCTTGTGGAAGGCCTACAAGCACCTAAATACTAAAATATACTTCCAGGCAAAGTGTCTAAAGTTTTACTGGCTTTGTGTAGTAACTGTGTTTGGTTTGACATGAATAGAACAAGCCATGATCCATTTTCTTTTAACTTCCCCCAAGAAAACACAGTAAGTTGTCTCATGAGATTTTTTTATAAAAACTTGTTGCCCTGTTGTTTTGTCTCCTTTTCTATTTTGCTGGTGTGGTAAAAACAATGTCTTGCTCAATGAAGGAACATTCTACTATTCACTTAATGCTAAGAATTCTAGTTTTCAATGTTTATGGTGTTTTTTAGGTTGAATATTCTGAGATTTTCCTAGCAGGATACACAATGGCATGAAGCTAAAATAGAATGACCTCTGTATATTATAGATTTACATATCATATATCATCTGTATATTATAGAATTATAGATTTCAAGACTCTTAAAAGTCCTTTAAACTTATTTAGAATGACCTAGATGATTGTCATGTAAATGGCCATGGCAATGTTCAAAAGAAATAAATGACTAGGTTGACCAGTTGTCCTCTCCATGATGTTGTCATCTCTGAGCCAAAGTCCCTGCCAAGAGAGCCTCCTGCTCTCTCTACCCAAGTAAACCTTACTCATAATTCATGGTGCAGCTGGAAATACATCTGCTAGGACCATCTACACCCAATGCGACCTTTTGCTCCTGAGAGGGTCAGTCACAACTTCTATCTATTACCCAGGTGATTCGGAACCATAGACTACCTTTAATTGTTATTTTCTCTGTACCTGAGGCTTACATGCTCAGTTATGCCATGAGCTACCTGGGGATTAGAATTTAAATACATTCTTAAAGTTTCATATATGCAGAATGTGTACAATGAATAGCTTTTAAATTAAAATGGATTCAGTCAACAGACAGAAAATTTCCAGGGTGGTTGGCAATACTTTCTCAGCAGCTAAACATAAATTCTAATAAAATTCTGCCATTTGGGATATCAGAACATGATCTAAAAGCTTGACTTTGTTGTTAGACTATGGGTCCCCCAAGGAGGATGAAAATTGCTGGAGAGGAACAGAAGGTCAGAGAAGTAGTCAGTTGATTCTCTCCGGTTTTGAAAAAAAGGAATTGAGAAACTGGCCTGTTTAGCTCACATGTGGAGCAGTGGTCCTAGGTTTCATACACAGGATTGACTTTGAGAGCAAGATAGAATTAGAACATCCAGGGCAACATATATATATATATATATATATATATATATATATATATATATATATACACTGTGGTTTGTAAAGTAAGAAGAATTAGGGAGATAAACATCAAACCATCAATCCCTGAATTAGATTACTATGGGATTCAAAAACAAAAACAAAACCAAACAAAAAACCAACTATTTATTTTAATCTGGGAGCACTGGGAGAACTTCTAAATGCCCATGGGAATTTGTAGAAGACTTTTCAGCGGGGAAGACCAGTCTTCTGTGAAGGGGTTAATCCACAGGCCTCTGCCCATGCTGCCTCTGGCTTTACCCTGTACAGAGCTGTGAATACTCACACTTCCTGCTATTTTCTAGTTCCTTTCCTTTTCTGCTCTATTTTCTATGGACGTTCCATTCCCATTTTAATCTAGTTTCCTTGAATATTCTGGTCCCTGTGAAAATATGTTCAATTCTCCAGTTTGGGAGCAGCCATTGATTTATAAAATGTGTACCTTCGAGTGCAATTTCCCAGTGTCTTCTTTAGGCCATTTTTCTTTTATCAGATATCTCCCCAGAATCTGAAAGTGGGAAAGAATTGATTTTATAAGCAGTCCTATCTAATCATGTAGCCCTCTGGCTGTCAGAAACCCTATGATCCTTAAAATGCAAGGGGGACTATAATTATTTTTAAAATGATAAGTGCCCCTAAATCCAGAAAAGTTTCTCATAAATATAGGACAGATTGCTGGCTTATAGAATGAGCATCTTGAAAGCATTCGAAGTTCTTCAATAACCATACTTTTCTTGAACGTGGTTTCCTTCCTCACTCATTCTTAAAATGTAGTGCTCTGTCTTGTTCCTTTTTCCAGTAAAGAAAGAGTTAACCCCATTGTCTGGTCTGGTTTTGAAGTTCGATAGCCCTTGAAATTAGAAACTTCCATGGGACTTAAACTCTTGCTGCAGTCCATGCCTGGCCTCCCTTGGCCCCCCACCTGGAGCCTGGACTATTAATCACCCATGCATTATGTACAACCTATATGTAGGGAGCTCTAGGGATTTAAAACTTGTGCCTTGGGTCATTTCATTTGACCCCCTCTCCGGATGACCTTCCTTTCCTATCTCCTACCCTGCACAGTGTTGTCTGTTCCAGCTCCCTCTGTTCCTTGAACACACGTGTCCTTTCTTCCTCTTTCTGTGCTTTGTTCAGGCCAAATCCCCATCTGAAACACTCTCATTCATCTCTCTGTTCTGATGTAAACTCCAGAGGTTAGAGGCAAGGACTCTCTCTTATGCTCGTAGCTGTACCCTGGGGTGGACCCAGGTGTGTCACTCACAGTGTATCCTAGTGCAGAATCAGGCATCCCATGCAAAGGGATAGGATGACATTTGATAAATAACATCCAAGTCTATCAAAACATTCCAGAAAGAGAACAGCATCATTCATTCAACACAGTCAAATGAATATCTACAAATCCAGTACAGCTCTTTCTCAATATCTGTAAGGGATTGCTTTTAGTACCTCCATCAATACCAACCTCTGCCCATACTCAGCCCCCTTACTGTGTTAGTCAGCTTTCCATTACTGTGTCAAAATACCTAAAAATAGCAACTTAGAGGAAGAAAAGTCTATTTTGGCTCATCATTTCAGAAGTTTTAGTCCATGGTCTGCTAGCTCCATTGTTTGGAGGCAGGAACATTATGGCAGAAGGATGTGGCAGAGGATTGTTCCTCAACTCCTGGGAGCCAGGCAGAGGTGAGAGGAGGGAAGAATGGGGGAGAGAGAGGAGGAGGGAGGGAGAGAGGATGACAGAGCCAGGGAAAAGAGAGTGCCGGGTGCACACACCCATGATCTACTGCCTTCGGCTAGACCCCACCTCCTAAACCCTCATTGCCTTCTAATAACATCATCAATTTATAAACACATCAGTGGATCAACTTACTGCTGAAGTCAGAGTCTTCAGGATCCAACCATCTTCCAACCTCCCCACCTCCAATATTACTGTCTTAGGGACCAAGCCTCTAACCCATGAGCTGTTGGGTGGCATCATAGGTCACAACCATAACTCTTATTTAAGATGGGACAGCATTTGCCTTTGACTTATGGAAATTTTCTTGTATACTTTAAATTGTCTCCAGATTGCTTATGTGACAAAATACAGCGTAAATGCCATGTGAACAGTTTAGAGAATAATAGAATAGAAAAGACAAAAACAAAACAATTTGTGGATATTCAGAGTGCAGGCAATGTTCTCCTCAACATCTTTGAACTCTGGTTGACTGAATCCACGAATGTGGAACCCACACGTACAGAAGGCCAACTGTGTTTTTATCCCTATGTCTACACTTACAAGAATGTCTACTTGTTTCTTCTTCTACATTCCATGTTGCCTTTAGGTAATGAGTCAATTTCCTGAGCCAGGCCTTATTTTTATGGGCTGTATAAATCTTAATTTGTTTTCTTTGCCATCCCATGTATTAGATGCAATCCTCATTCTTGTCCAATAATTATGGATACTAAGTGAGTCATAGAGATGAAGTAAGTTGCCTGAAGTAGTGCAGTGTACAGAACCAAGGCTCAGACTTAGAGCATCTGGCTCTAGAGCCTGGGCTTTGATCTCTAAGTCACAGTATTTGCTCTCTTTGCCTCTCAGTTCTAGGTCTGTATTCTCAGCCTCATCTCTTCACTGACAGGGTTGCCTTTCCTTTCCTTCTGAAAGCAGACACTTGTGTTAAAAGCAAAAAAAGTTTATATGTTTCTTTTCTCAACCTACATTGAGTGTTCTCAAGACTTTTTTCTATTCCTTTCTGTGACTTATAAACACATCTATGTCATCTCCCCAACTGGACCAAAAGCAACGTCGATGACAGCAAATGTAACTGACTCATCTCCCCTCCCTCCCTCCACATTCCACGACCTAGCACAGTGCTCTGGATGCAATATTTGCTAAATATTGCAAAGCACTTGTTAAACAAATACGTATGCTTAGAGAACTGTTCCCTTTATTTTCTTTGGAAATAAACCTCTCACAAGAGTGAAAGACTCTAAGGCTGACATGTTACTTCTGAGATGGATTACAGGAAAAATAGACAGTCCACTCCCGTAATGGGAATGTAAGCCTCAGTAAGGGCCTGGAGAATTCTTAAGCTCAAAGACCAAGCAAACTCTAACATATAAGGCATGTGGTACAGTGATAGAGTAGCCAGTGGATGAAAGAAGGGTTACATCTTGGGAGAAAAATGAACTATAATTTTAAAAGGTATTATAGTAGTTTTATTAACACAGGAGATGAGATTTTATCATTTTGTATGATGGTTCTCCTCTGAGAATGTCTAAGGTAGGTTGAAGATGGCCACATATTATTTGCTATCTCTCTATCGAGGAGGAGTCTAATCTCTCTCCTCTTACGTCTGGGCTGGGCCTAACAACCTGTTGGACCAACAGGTTGTAGTACAGGGCATGTACATGACTCTCTACATTGAAGCCGTAGCTCCCAGCTTGGACGCTGGGTACACCCATGTTGAAACTCTATTGCTGAGAGGAAGCTCAGGAAGTCAGTGATGGTCCCAGACTGGGGAGGAGCCAAGGCTATTGGCCAAGTGCCATTGCTGAAGTCCCAGCCCAGAGCCAGCGCCAATCCACTGCCATGGGGTAAGTCTTGTTGGGTGGATCCCTCTGGCCCGAGTCAGGCCACCCCCACTGACTCACATAGAGCACAGATGGAACAGCCCATCAAGGTCTCCCAAATTCCTGACTCAAAAAAAAAAAGGACGAAAGGAAGTGACTTAGTGCCACAAGCTTCAAGCATGGCAGTGTAAAACAGCAAGGTCGGCCTCAGCACAGTGAGGAAGAGCTACCAATAAACTCGTGTATGCTTTTCTGAAGCTGTGCCACAAGAATGACATAACTGATCTACCCTTTCTCTTTGAGTCTTGTGTGGAAGAGACCAAGAGTATCTGTAAGAACAGAGTTCAAGTGCAAAAGACAAGAAAGCACTGCCTACAAATGAGAGAATGTTCTTAGCTTGTTTTTCGGGGGGAGGGGGCGTCCTGCTGGCTCCCAATCTTTTCCAGTGCAGAATTCATCAATCGTGCCAATAAAACCAGACCAAGATGGTCTTCATTCAGAGAGGCAGACAGACAAGGAGAGATCTGAAAAGTGTCAGGGATGAGGAAAGGTGTGGACAGAGATGTGGTCTGGGAGTTATAACATGGACTTGAGAGGAGTCAGCTTTAAGAGACTTTCTTTTCTCTTTTTAAGCTGGGAATTGAGAGAGAGAGAAGAGAGAGAGAGAGAGAGAGAGAGAGAGGGAGAGAGAGAGAAAGAGGAAGAGAAAGAGAGAGAGAATATTTGCACATAAACGCAGTACCTTTAAGTCCTTTATTTTCTTCTATATACTTAGCTCAGTGCATTTGGGTTCAGCATGTGAATCCCCACCCTTCTGTCTCCCCAAGCACCTGTGGTTTCTGATCTGGCCCTCAGCAGCCTGCCTTACACAGTTTGTTTCGTAGGAGGGGTTTTCCCTTCCTTGCTGGCTCCACATCACCCTTGTTTGTGAATTTGCATGGTGTGGCATGTTAGTTTTCTTCCCAACTAACCCTGTGCCTCCTTGGTTAGGAAGATTTTACATTTTCACCCCCATCTCCCAGGTAAACAAAATTACATAGTATGATAAAAAATATGATGAACATTTTCAGAGCAATTTTTTAGCGTTTATTATAATATGATACGTGGCTGTGAATCTCCCCCATTTTAGCATATGTGCTGCAAAGTCTCCCTCAGAACGCTGCCCTTCACCTTGAACACTCTCCTGAGCAGGTTCTGTGGTGCTCTTTGGTGAGTGCTTTTATGCCGAGCTGCCGCGGCTGCCTCAGTATCCTGAGCTGAGCCCAAGCTTTACCTCTCAGATCATTTTAATTTGCAGGCAGAGCCAGAAGTCACATGGAGCCGAGTCAGTGAAGGGAGTGGCTGGGGACATGTGACAGTGTTTCTATGAGTCTACCTTTGCGTTCGATGGTGCTTGGCAGCAGCGTTTACTATAGTTTTGATCACACCTTACAAAGAAATTAAAAAGAGCTTCCAGAACGATTTCACAAAGTGGCAAGAATGATAGTATGGAAAGGTTCAATGCAAGGTCAGTATTTCTTTTTTTAAAATTAAAAAAGTCTTTTGTTTATTTGTACAGGGTCTTTGTACACAGCTTAGTGATCCTCCTGTCTGAGCCTCCCTGGCTCTGGTATTACAGGTGTATAACACCATGCCCAGTTTTGGTGGTGGGCTTACTGTGCCCAGGCTTCTGAGGCCAGTAGGATGTGTGGTACTGGGGATTGAACTCAGGACCTTGAGCTTGCCAGGCAGGCACTTAGACCACTGAGCTATCACAAGGTGAGTATTTCTGGTGAGGTTTCAGGGCAATATATCTTCTACTGTATATATTTAAATAAACGTTAACTATATTTTGATCACACCTAATATATCTGGCACTTGCCAAATCTATAGTGAAAGTTTGCAGCCTGGGTGAATGTAGGACTGACAAAACCCAGGCGCCTGGCTGGGAGGGTCTGGCTCTGGTCTCTTCATTCCTGGTTCCTTCTTTGAACAGAGTTTAAACTCTGTGCATGCTTTCAGAACAGTCACTGTTGGAATCAGTTGAAAACGAACTACGGTGCTTTTGTACTCAAATCTCAGAAAGCAGGTGACTCATGCTACGAGAAGTATATTGGTGTGGCTTCCGCTTTTGCCCGTGTGGCTGTGGGCACGGGAAGTCTGTGTGACTGAGCCCAAGTTTGTTCCCCAACAAAAATAGACAAGCCATCTGCAGGAGAAGGGACGCATGGTTAAATGATGGATCCTAACATCCTGTTGCAGCGCACATTTAACTAGAGCTCCAACTTAAAAAAAAAAAGTCAGCGTGCCTTCAAGCTCGCCATTGTTGGCTCATTTCTGGCAGCACGTTCAGCTTCCCTTGATGTTCACGTGCTCCTTGAAAGCAAGACCCACGCTTGCAAGCGGGACGCCGAGGAACCGTCTCGAAGTCAGAGGTCACTTTGGGATTTGTGGGCTCATCAATCCTCAAGCTGGATTTTAGCGCAGGCTGGGCTCCACCTCAAGCCACAGAGCGAGCCCGACCTAAGTCACCAGCGCTCTCACCAACACTCATAACTCCTCTTTTTGTCTCAAAGAAATGTTCTTTTTTCCCAGTCTTGCCTTTCCTCCCTCCTCCTCTTTCTCCTCATCTCAACAAAATCATCTCTTTGCTAATTAACCACTGTGGCAACCTCATTATAGCAGCTGTACTTTACCTGAGCTGTCACAGACTCGGGGTGTCCTACAGTGGACAGCCAGATGTGCTTTCCCTGGCCTGCTGCCAGCCTCTGTGTGCCATTGCTCCTCTGAGGACATTTGTCACTTCTGCGGGCTTATCACATCCAGAGGAGCTCTTCTTGGACAATTGTTAATGTGGAAAAAAGTCTTGCTTTATGCTTAAAATCATCCGCCCTGCACACTGGAGCCCTGTCTGCACAGCAGTCAGAAGGAGGATGACCACGCTCCGAGCTGTTCTGGGCTGTATCCAGTAATGCTTTCATTTTCTGTCTTAGTGGGATGAATCCAGGCAACTATGAGCACCGCAGAAAAACAGACCTCAAAAAACTGACAACCTTCCCTTGTCTGATTCTGGGCCATTCCACTCCCGCACCCACCCAGCATTTTCACAATACTCTCTTGTTATAGCTTGAATTGTGTCTCCAGGAAGGTGAGATCCCAGGAATGTGGAATATCTGCTGAGGAAAGCTACGGGTCAGGAAGGAAGCCATCCCAAGAGAGAGGCCTGTGGGCTGTGGCTGCACAGCAGTGGGGCTGGGCCACCGGAGCCCTCTGTAGCTCACATCTGATCCCTGTGTGTCCTGAATGCCCAACATGGAGCTCCAGGACTTAGGATTCGGCCTGCTGGTTGTCAGGCTTGTTTTAGGCCTACCCTTTTAAATCCCTCTATTCCTCTCTTTTAGAAGGGAAATAGTAGGGCTGCCCAAATAGCTCAGTGGATTAAAGCACCTGCAAGCAGGTGCAGAGGCTGTCCTGCGCCTGCTGAGCAGGTCCGGCCCGCAGCGTGCACTCAGACAGCAATTGAGACTGGGAGTGGGGGCTCCTGTCTGTAATCCCAGCTCTTGGGAAGCTGTAAGCAGGTCGATTACTATGAGTCTCATCTAGTAGTGAGACCCTGAATGTCCTGTAGACCTTTCCCTAAAATACACACACTCACACACACACACACACACACACACACACACACACACACACACACACACGAAGGGAATATTTACCATATGCCATTATACTTAGGGATTATGTAAAGTTAAGGGGGATTATGTAATTTGTTTTTATTTTTACAGGGCCCGGTGAAATGGCTCAGTGGTCTAAAGCACCTGCTTCGGAATGCTTGGGCAGCTTCAGGGACCCGGTTTGATCCCTGGTACCACATGCTGCGCCAGCCCTGCCCTCAGGGCGGGCTGAGCCAGCCATAAAAATGAGTGAATAAACAAGCAAAGGTTCTGTTTTCATTTTTACAGAAGTTCATAGCTAAGAGTTTGTCTTGAGTCTAAGAAGAGGCTAACTTAAAAAAAAAAAAAAAGAAGCCACAGAGGAAAGTGATCAATGATGTATAGTGTGCCTAAGGAAAGTCATCTAGACAGAAAACGTTCTCTCAGGCTTTTACAGAGAGCAAACTAGTGAAACAATGGCCGTGACTCATCCAGATGGCTGACACTGACAAAAGTTCTACAAAATGTTGTGGGTGGTTTCAGGGTAAATCCTGAGGGGATTTAATTGACCTTATGGGATACAAAAGTTACATTTTTTTTTTTTGTTATGTAAGTCTTGCTTTAACTTAGTCTTAACCACCCAACAGAAAAGTTTAAGCACGAAGTACAAAAAGTAAAGCCATATTAATATGCTGAGCTGTAACATTTGTTGGAAGCTCAAGTCAACAGCCTCCAACATTGCCAGTTCTGCTGATAATCCACTACTGTTATAGACTACTGGATTATATACAGCTACTTTTTCTTAGTTCAATGAGAAGAAATATTTTTACTGATAGTATTTAGAAAAGTTACCATGTCTGCGTCTTGTACTCTGATCAACTACTATGAAGACAACAATATGCGTTGTATTAATTACTACGGCTGACCTACTAATGTGCTTTGAAACTATCTCATTGTTATTTCTTTCTTATTAAAATTAATAAAATAAAAGAATAAAAAGCTGGAACTGTTGAATTTGGGGAATGGTATTATTGTATTTCTGATTGCACATAAGATTGTTAGGTTATTCTGAATGGAGTTATTGACTTATTATTATATTTACTTGAAGTTTAAGTATGATTTAAAGAGATGCATTTGGGTGACAGTAGGGGAATGTGGTGATTCAAGTTAATTGTGCCAATTTAATGGGCCTGGGAGCTGCCTAGGAATTAGTAAACATACTTCTGGGTGTGCCTGGGGTGAGCCATAGAGACTCTGGGTCTGTGGCCCCTCTCTCTGGTGCTAGTGCACTTTCTGGTTCTCTGTATGACCCAAGTAGCTTGAACTGTCACACCCTGCCACCACGGAGCCATGGGCTGGGTCACCTGACAATACGAGCCAAGCTGAATGTCCCTTCTGTTAAACTGTGGGCATGGTACTGTATCCCGGCATTAGGAGAATGGGCTAATATAATGCATTTCTAGTACTTTAAGCCAGCTGTCCCAATTTCTTTCATTGAAGAAGAACGGTGAAGCAATCATGAAGCTTTTCCTAGAGAATGAAGTCCTATGTAATAAAAAGTGTGTTGTGGCCTGGAAAACTCGTGGCTCATTGATAACACCTATGAGAGGTTGTTAGGGAGAGAATCTTCTATTGATGTCTGCCAAAGGGAAATTTGAGATTTCTCTAGAATTTTTTTAATCTTATGTTTCCAGCCATAAAATCAAAACTTGTATTTGCCATGGTTATTACAGTTAAATGTAATTTTTATAGAAGACATCATGTTCTACATCAGTTTTGGAAGTCCCCCCCACCCCATTCTTTATAAGAGTTTTCTTTATAAATGACAGGAGTAATCAGAGAGGAGCCAGGGCTAAGGGGCCTCACGGCCATACCTTGCAGTGTTCCTACCACCTATGCTAAGGCTGAGCTGGATCTCAGTACACTCAGCCAGATTTGCTTCTCCTCAGGAGCTACTCCATTACATGTACTTATTCTTGAGGTTTCAAGAACATATCACAAAGTTTGCTCACTGTATCTGCCCACTTAGACAGCTTGTTTAAAGAACACTCTCTTTTTCCCTCACAGCCCCCATAGAACAAATGTGCCATGAGCTACTTTTAAAATCAATTATTCAAAGTCTTGTAGGCTGGAAGATGGAGCAGAAGTCCCTTCGAGTACTGGGAAGTAAACATCAAATTACAAATGAAGAATTCTTTATAAACAGGCAGGGGGAATGGGAACAGGCATTGAGAGGATGGACTGGGCCCGGACACCACCCTGTCTAGCTCCCCTGACCATCAGGGAAATTACTCCCCTCCGCAG